>JASJET010000419.1:0-172500 GCA_034092305.1 Diaprepes abbreviatus
TATATTATATTACATAACTAATATTTTATCCGTCGCTGCTTCGCCCGCAAAATATTTGTGTTGTCGTAGAAATAAATAGATTAAGGATTTTAAAAAAAGTTCAGGGGTTCTTGAGGGTGTAAATTATGAATTTAAAACTATTTTTTCAGGATTCAATATGGCAAATCCAAGATAGCGGATTTATTATTCTCTCTAGTTCTTGAATAAACTATAGTATGAGAGGCAAAATCGGGTCTATTTTCCTGAACTCAAAGCTCTTTTTTGGGGGGGGGGGTGATTGCACCCACCGCCCCCCTTGGATCCGCGCCGGACTCCAACATCGTGTGTCTTAATATTTGAGTAATTATTTTATAGGTAACTTATTCCTAAAAGAAAAATGAGTCTTTATTTGAGGGAACTCAACGAAGACGAGATATACAAACAAATGTTCATGGAATTCAATAAAACCAAAGAAAATCTGTATGAAGACATCGATATATTAAGAAAGTGGACGGAAACACAGCCACATTTTCCTGAAAAACCAAGTAAGTTTGTGTAGTCTTCATATCATTCTAGTGTTCTCCTTCTAATACGAATTAAAAAGTTTATGTTTTTTCAAAAAATTGCTCAGGGAAATATAACTTTTTGACAATTCTCGAACATTAAAATTTTTAAGAACTAAAACTTTGGAAGGCGTAAGTTTCTACTAAATTCCACAGTAAAACTTTGTATAGAGGCAGCAAAAAAAGGTGCCTAAAAGTTGTATTCCTTTTCTTTAGGACTGTTCAGAAAAGATTGTAAATTTACTTCTTGCCGATTTCGGTCCCGTTTTCTCTTAATAACCGTTCGGACTATGTCATAATTTTATTTTAACGACGTTTTGTCTCATTGCATTTTTATGTTGTAAAACTCCTTGTTTATATATATATATATATATATATATATATATATATATATATATATATATATATATATATATATATAGGTGTGGAAAATCCAAAACAGAACCTCTAAATAATGCTAATGTAACAGAAAGAGACGGACAACCCGTTTAGCTCTGTTGAAGAAGAGAAATAAAGCATACCGTTGCATCGTCGCTTGCTTTCTAGTTTCTAGCAAAGACAGTTTGAGGTCATCAAAACACAGTGGGTCGAATGCACGGATTTAATATTAAAAATAAAAAATATTTATTTTCCGATCCAACATAGCAGACTGAATCTTTAAAATCATGAAAATAAATTCATAAAATCTCTACTGTGGTTTAATAGATGTTAAATAGGCAATTTAAAAGCAAAATAAAAAGAATAATTATATTTCTATGAATAAAATATTGTGCTTGAGTTCAAGGTGTATTTTAAAAATAAATACTATAATAATAAATAAATGTACATCGATAATCATTAAAAATGCGAAAGTACTTTTTCCTGTATGTTTAGAACTTCTTCAAATACCAATGCAAATAATTTGTAAGTAATATAATATTTATTGATTAACATAAATGAATAAATAATACGACTGTAATAAAAATAAGAAAAATAACTTTTCAATCATTGCCTTCTTTGTTACCAGCTCTTTTCTCATTTTTCAATACGTATGAATTATTATCCGAATCCTAACGATGTCAAAAAACAGTGTAAGGATCCGCCGATGCCAAAAATTTTGGAACACATCCTCTATTTTCGGGCAAAGTCTAGGCGATAGTTTCTTATCATCTTGTCCGTTGATTTTTGTGCATCTTTCGATAGTTTACTTATTGGTTATATTACAAATGTTATGATGTTTGGTCAATGGAATAAGTAATTTTTAGATTCCTGTTGGCAAAAGTTTGTTGAACAAAAAATACAGAAGATGGCGTATCCAATATGGCAGGTAAAAAATTAATTTTATCCGATTTTTTTCAAAATCGGTATGGGGGAATTTTTGGGATCGCACATTACGAATCTGAAATTATTTAAAAAAAAAATCAAATATGGCAAATCCGAGATGTCGGATTAAAGATTCTACATCTCTCGATTCTGTCTAAAATCAGCATTAGGGGATTTTTGTTAGGGTTAATTACGAATTCAAAATATTTTTTGAAAAACTCAATCTGCGTCCTAAAATTTTACATTTTTCGATTTTCTCCAAAACTGATATATTGGGTTCTTGAAGGTGTAAATTATGAGCTTAAAAGTATTTCTTCAGGATTCAATATGGCTAATCTAATATAGCGAACAAAAAATTTTATATTTTTCGATTTTGTTTAAAGGTGGGACTGAATCGTTTTTGAGGATGTAAGTAGCGAATATAAAATTATTTTAGGAAAATCTAATATGTCAAATGTAATATGACGGTTTGAAAATTTTAATTTCCGGATTTCATCTAAAATTGGTATTAGGGGGCTTTGAAGGGTTTCGATTTAGATTAGATTAAGACGTTAAAATTATTTTTTGTTGAAAGTTTTACGGTATTCACATTTTTTTAGATTTGGTATTAGGGAGTTTTCGGGATCGTGTATTACGAATATGAAGTTAATTTTTTACAAAGATACAGGGTGGGCCTTAGCTGTGTGAGTGGTTTCAATATGCAATAAAAAAAAAACTATAAATCTTATTATTTTTTTATTTATATATTTAAAAAGTACAAGAAATTGAAATTTAAGTAACATCTAATTTTTGAAAATAATGTTATTTAAGTGACCGCCTCCACCTTCTTGACATTCTTGAAGTCGCACTCGCAGGTTTTGAAAAGCACGTTGACAAGTTGCTCGGGAAATTGTGTTCATTTCTCGCACAATGTTTTGCTTTAACTCTTCAACTGTTGTTGGATTATTTTCATACACTCTTGATTTTAGGTATCCCCACAAAAAATAATCATTCGGAGACAGATCTGGACTCCTTGGGGGCCACTCAATGTCACCTCTTCGTGAGATGAGTTTTCTAGGAAACATTTCTTTCAGTAGGTTTATGGAGACTGTAGCCATGTGGGAAGTGGCTCCATCCTGCTGAAACCAGGTCCCAGAATTGTAACCTTGAAATTCTCGAAGAGCTGGGACCAAGAATTCTTGCAACATCTGACAAAAATTCTCAGCTCTCACTGTCACAGTCACTCCTCGTTGATTTTAAAAAAAGTATGGCCCAATTATTCCACTGGCCGATATTGCAGCCCATACAACGACCTTAGGGCTATGAAGAGGTCTTTGATGCATCTTGCGAGGATTAGTTTCAGACCAAAACCGGCAATTTTGCTTATTAACATGACCGTTGACATGAAAGTTAGCCTCATCACTGAAGATTATGTTAGAAAAATTGTTAAAGCGATTAAGCATAACATTAGCGAAATTAAGTCGAAGATTAACATCATTAGGTTTCAACTCTTGTGTCAACTGAATTTTATAAGCTTTTAAATGTAAATCACGGTGCAAAATCCTGCGCAAAGTGGTCCTCTTGATGTTCAAGACTTGGCTTCTTTTACGAGTCAATTGCCGAGGATTTTCTCTGATTGATTCATGAACACGTTGAATAATCTCCAGCGTCCGTATTGACTTCGGGCGGCCCGCATTATTAATTCTTATTGTACACCCGGTTTCTTCAAACATTTTAATCCATTTGCGAATAGAATTTGTGCATGTTGCTTCTCTGATGTCACGTAAACCGAAGTGAGCGCGGTACATTCGCCTAGCAACAGTCACAGAATTATTGTTGGCATAATATGCGCGAACACAAAACGCACGCTGTGCTCCCGAGAACGCGTCCATGGTGACTGAAAATTCCCCGTCTAACGACACCCCCCGTGCCCCCGTACCCCTAACGGTTTTTGAATTATAGACAAAACAAAACGCTCATGCAGTTAAGGCCCACCCTGTATAATATGAGGAACTGAAAATTTTACATTTGCCTATTTATCTAAAATTGATATTGCGGGGTTCTTGGGGCGTATACAAACTCAATATGCAGTATAAAATATATCGGTTAAGAAATGTAAGAAGAGGAAATTTTTTAAATATCGATATCAAAAGGTTTTGAGGCCAATATTATCAATCTAAAATTAACTTGAAATTTAAGATAGTAGATTTACTATGACAGACTAAATATTTGTTTGACACAATTTCACTGGTATTTGGAGAACTCCAAGAATCAAAGAATTTTTAGTGGTTCATTTTAGAGTGATTTACAACTCTGGATAAAATGGGTACTTTTTTGATACTTTGGAGACATTTGCGAGGTACACTAATCTTAGTACTTAATTCAAATAATTTATGGATATTATAATGAATTTGAATTGAAATTTGTGAAGTCGGCCCAAATTATTTTTAAAAGAAATTACAAATAAACTATTTTTAATTTGTTTATGCGAATCACATTTTGTCAGGTATTAGTTTGGCGCTGACTTCAAAATTTTCAATTTCATATAAAAATTTATAGTTATTTTTCACTTTTTAGCGCACCTTTAGAAGTCGGTTCAATTTTTTTTATAAACATTTTCTTCGTTATGAACCGTTATTCAAGGTGAAAAATAAATTTGAATAATGCAATTTTTCTGTTTAATTTACTATTTCTAAAAATTGTTCGTCAATTTATTTCGATTTTTAAACGGTGCTCGCAAGAAGAAAAAGGTTGGAAACTGCAGCTGTCGGTTATCACCATGCTGCAGAAACTGTGAATGTCAATTTTTTTAAAGCTTTTGATCAGATTCATCTTGATATACTTTCTATATATATCTCGGGGAGACTGATTACGTTTTAGATTTTTATTAAAATTATTAATTCTTATTTTTTCGATACTAAATTTATTTCATAAGCTAATGATTTAAAAATGTATAAATTTTTAATGCAGGACGGCGTCTTAATCGTAACGATGTAAATCAGACTGAAAGACGGGAAACACAGCACGAAAAACTAACTTTTATATCGATTTAATTAAATCAGTTCACCTTGAAATTTTCGACTTTACCTTTACTTTTTTTTGTATTTGCTAAATGCAAATCATAGGAAAGATTAATGTCACTTCATTACTGCCAAGGAATAAGGTGTCTGAATGACGAGAGTGCATATTAAGTGAGTAAATAAACGAAATAGTTATATTATAGGAATGGAGCTTCCCACTTTTATTTTAACTAGTTTAATATCTATATAAATTTTTCTTAGTTTAGTTCTCCTTGATTTTTGACAAGCTTTTGTTCACTGCTTGGACACAGTGGTAAGTTATATAATTTATACATAAAATAATACAAATGCTATATATCCCATTTAAAAACATTCTGTTTTAAAATATATATCAGTAACAAGACCTATTTCTAACAATCAAAATAAATTAATTGATGAAGTTGTAGTTTAATATTTCATGAAAAAAAGGCAGATATAATTTTGTGTATTTGGATTAGTAAATCTTTGCAATGAAAATTACTAGGATCAAGTTTCGTTACGCTTTTGTTGATAAAAACTTGGCAAGCAGACACTCCCAATAAATGAAATATCTGAAAAAAAAACGAAGAACGCCAATAAATGCTACGCGATCCCAGCTTTATATGTCTTAATTTTTAAACACTTATTTTATAGGTGACATTTCTCAAAAAAAAAAGATGACTTTAAATTTGAGAGAACTTCACGAAAACGATGTCTACAAACAAATTTCAAGGAATTTAATAAAACCAAAGAAAATCTGTACGAAGATATCAATATATAAGGAAATGGACGGAAACACAGCCACATTTTCCTGAAAAACCGAGTAAGTTTGTGTAATGTTCATATCACTATAATCTCCTCTCCCCAATACTATTTTACACATTAACAAGATTACGTTTAAAAAAAATTAGCTTGCAAAAATATAACTTTTTGACAATTCTCAGAGAGTAAAATTTGAAGGATTAAAACTTCTACGCACCTCCCCCCCCCCCCCCTCCAAGAGCTTTGAGTTCAGGAAAACAGACCCGATTTTGCCTCTTATACTATAGTTTATTCAAGAACTAGAGAGAGTAATAAATCATTGTTTACCTTTATTTTCCTCCCAAAATACCTGTGATTGGCTACGGTGTCTTTGGCAAAATCTGTTAGACACATATATTTTTCATAGGAATCGGTTAGAAATTTCAAAATCAAAAATACTGGTCTATAATAGAGACTATTTGGGTTGGATAATAATCGATATTTGGAAGTGTAGAGTGTTAAAAAGATTCTAATCCTTGTCATAGGCGTCGGAAAGAGGTTTATTTTATCACTAAGTTTTTATGGCAGAGAATATTATTTCGGTAATAAACCTAAAATAAAAACTTTTTATAATATTATTTTATTTCTTACGATTTCTAAATAATTCACATACATTACAAAATGCAGATATTTCTAACATATTTAACACAAATCACAACTTAATTTTTATTATTTTTAATTTTGTCATAGCAACCGTTTTAGGCACATTCAGACTGAAACGTAGTCTTACTCTCTCAAAAAATTCTAAGTTATAATTTAAATACAAAATACTCATTGTCAAAAATACAAAAAGTTAAACATAGATAAAAAAATAAATGGTCCAAATAATATTAAAATATTTATCTCTCGGTTATTTTATTACTAATTAAAAACATTTTTAGGACATTTGACGTTTCAGTTTATTTATTTCTTAAACCATGTGCAAAATTATAATTAAACACTAAAAAGGGATTCAAATGTAATTAGTTTTTATATGTTACAGTTAAAATTAGACCTACTTATTTTTATTCTATTGTACTGATATCTTAATTTAATTTATTTTATTAAATAGAAATCCGATTGCCCCAAAAAAATAAAATAAATATGTTAATTCTACACGTTTAAGAAAAAGACACAAATACAATAATAAAATAATAAAAAACTTACCGTTAATTGAAATTAAATATATATAAAATTAAAGAGAGGGACACATTAAAATAAAAATATATAAAAAATATATAAACTACATTAAACAATAAAATACAACAAAAACAAAAATTTAAATAATATCAACAATTGTGTTAAACATTACGTATCTAATTCCTAATCAAAGTCAGTGAAGCTAACTTCGCTCAAATTAATTATAATTGGTTCATCTATCTCACCCATAATGACATCGAGTTTCCACATTTTGTTTTATTCTTTTTTTTTTATAAAGATTTTCCCAATTTTCCGCAGGAACTTTATTCAAAAAAAATCTTTCAAAAGTTCAGTTAAATTACTAATTTTGTTAGTTGTGTTATCTAGCAACTCTACCTTTTACTTGAGAGAGATATTTCCTTCTCTAACGGAGAGTTCCGAAGGATCCATAAGAACAGATTTTCTATCTGGTTTTTCACAGAAAAAATTACGTTTTCTTAGTAATTTCCAGAGTTCAGTTCTTTTAATTTCAGGTATATCGCGATTTTAGTAAGAATTTGTCGACGATTGGGATATGCTTCTCATAATGAAATGTATATACAACTCCTTTATTGCAGTTTTCATATCTTCTTCTAACGAGGTTTTTCGTCTGCCTGTGATCGAATGTGGCTTGGGAGTACTAACAATTCCAGTCGTTTTTTTCTCCTTCAGTATTCGGTACATAGTAGATTATTATCTGGATGTTGATATTTTAAGCATCATAAACATTCATCGTAATAAGTTTTTCATTGAGGAAAAAATACCCTGGTTTAACGATTTTGGAATAAATATAGATGTGGAAGCCATATCTTTTGGGTATTTCATTAATTTCAAATAATATATAAAAACAAGCACAAACAAGATATACCACTAAGAACACACTGTAAGGTATACTTTGCTCACTGACAGAAATTAAATTGCACTATCAAAGATTTTATTGTTGCAGTAAATTTATAAAAACTTATAATATTTAAATATAATTAGATTTACATCAGTCCTCAGTTACCTGTGGCACTGGAGCAAGTACGTTGGAGGTTTCGGTAACAGTGTTATTACTCTCTCTAGTTCTCGAATAGTGTATAGGAATGTGTATGCTTGCGATCGCCCTCCCTCTCCCAAGAGCTTTGAGTTCAGGAAAAACAGAACCGATTCTGCCTTTTATATTAGGACTGTATATGCTGCTGGCACTCCTCTTGTTGACAACTTGTTTTTCTTACGATATCCCTCCTCCTCAAGAGCTTTGAGTTCAGGAAAATAGACCCGATTCTGTCTTTTATACTAGGAATGTGTATGCTGCTGGCAACTTGTTTTTTCTTGTGATCGCGTCCCCTCTCCAAGTGCTTCAATTCAGAAAACTAGACCCGACACTGCCGTTTATACTAAAAATAGGAATATTGCTTGTGTCTCCCCCCCTCCCCCCCCGTCAACAACTTTTTTTTCGCTTGCCATACTGTACTTTTGTGATATCATCGCCCCCCTCCCCGCAAAAAAGAGAGGGTGGATCCGCCCCTGCAATATTATCTGTTTTATCATTATACTCGTCGTACAGTTGCAAGTCTTTTCTTAACCTATATAAGCAGCCTGAAGCAGGGTTTCTAACAAAATAGTCCCCCCAGATGAGATATTTCAGTTTTTCTTATTTTCCATACTTTTTTTACAGAAATAGTCTTCATTATCATAGTAGCCATGGCAAAAACAATGTAAAAGAAAATTTTTCTGTGTGTCAAATGTATAACCGCAATCGCTTCTTTTGGTTTTTATGTAGTGTAGTTTTGGTTTTTTTTTGCATTCATCTTATATTGTAAAATGAATTTTCCAAAGAATGAGTTAATAGATATGATTTATACAATAGGAGAGGCTCAAAAAAATTGCCATCTTGCTCAAAGAATTTACAAAATGAAGTATCCTGATCGACGCCAGCCTAATACCCATACTTTTCAAAACTTAATGCAAAGATTTGATTCTTCTGGTACTGTTGATTATCCAAAACGTAAAGTGGTCAACAAACCAGTAACTAATGAAGAAAAAGAACTACAAGTATTGTTAAATGTTCAGGAAAATCCTTATATTGGTAGCTGTCAGTTAGCAGCATTATGTGAAACATCACAATCCACCGCTAATCGTACTACCAAAAAATATAGGTATCATCCATATCACATGGAATTACACCAAGAATTGCATGGACAGGATTTTGAAAGTCGTGTAAACTTTTGTCGTACAATAAATGCGGAGATTCAATTAAATCCAAATTTATTATGCGAGGTAATGTTTAGTGATGAAGCTACTTTTAGAAGTAACGGTGCCGTAAATAGACGCAACATGCATTATTATGCCACAGAAAACCCATTTTGGATTAGAGAGATGCAACATCAAAACCACTGGTCATTAAATGTTTGGTGTAATATTCATCATAATCGAATTATTGGACCCCACTTTTTTAATGAACCACTAAATGGCCATAGTTACCTGAACTTTCTACAAGAAGAACTACCCCAACTGCTTCAAGGTCTCGATAGGGATGAGCTCGACAGTATGTGGTTCCAGCACGATGGTGCGCCTCCGTATTACCATCGTGAAGTTCGTGCATTTTTGGACCAACGATATCCGCAAAAATGGATTGGACGTGGGGGTTTCATTGAGTGGCCACCAAGGTCTTGCGACATCACCCCATTAGATTTCTTTCTATGGGGTTATATTAAAAATAAGGTGTATGTTAATCCACCAACAACAGTGGAAGATATGCGAAACAGGATTAGGGGACACCTGTAGAACAATAACGCCACTAATTTTGTCCACGGTCCGAGAATATCTGCAAAAAAGACTAAATTTGTGCATTGCACAAGAGGGTCGTTTATTCGAACACTTATTAAAAAGAAATAATTAATCTCAGTATTTAATAGGTAATTTTTTTGTTTCAATTTAATATAAAAGTAAATATGTATTTGCCTTGTCGTTATTGTTGTGTTAATTTTTTCACATTATGTTTAATTAAACTATTGCCGTTGTAAATAACGAATAATGTATTTCATCATATTTAACTACATTCTGTTTGTTTCTGTAGTTCTTTTTATTATTTTACATGGCTACTATGATAATGAAGACTATTTCTGTAAAAAAGTATGGAAAATAAGAAAAACTGAAATATCTCAAAAACCATTATAAATAGGTATAGGATATATTGAACAAAACTTTTAGGGTTTTTATTACTCTATTAAATAACATGAAAATATACAGGGTGTACCATTTAAAAAAAAAAGATATTTATTCATTTAAACTTGTTTCAAATTTGAGCCAATGTGTTCAACACCCTGTAGCTTTTATTGCAAATATTAGGTAAAAATTATGTTAACTTGTCCTTGGCCTTGCTAAATTCCAAATTTGAATATATTTGTCACAAAATTGAAAACGTTATTTAGGATTGAATTGATGCTTGAAAATGTGACTTTTTTTCTTTAAACTTAATTATCTCAGAAACTATAAAGTTTTGTTATAGTAAACCCTTAATAAAAAGATTTAAAATTATAAGCTAAATCGAAAATACGATTCGTATATAGGGTGTTCTATTTAAAAAAAAATACAACTTTATGCTGTCCTAGTTTTTTGGCTCACCCTGTAGTCCTAAATATTTTTAAAATCTGCGTAAAAATAAACTGTATCAAACAATAAATATAGTTCTTTGTAAATTTCACCGAAAAGGCACAAACTTACTTCATCCAATCGTTGACTCACCCTATTAATATGTTGATTACTCCGGTACCGATTTAAATGAAATTTTCTGCGTTATGTTCAAGAAGCTGCTGCGGTGGGGATAAAAATTATATTTAAAAAATCGTCAAAAGTCAATTTTTTCAAATATGTATCACCTATTTTTATAATTTTATCATATTAAGCATAAAAAATAAGGATAATTTTGTATAAGATTGTCTATTCCAAAAATTTGTAGTTTTCAAAATATTGGCAATTCAACATTTTCTCTTGTAAAAATGCTATACCGCTTTTAAGTTTTGTTATTAGTTGCCATGACGGCGAGGTGTTGCGAAAATAAAACCAACGAACTCTGCAGAATTGTCACTATTTCTTGCCATTTTGACATTCATTAATAATAATCATGCCGAGGCGATTAAATTGCACACACGGAAATTATTTAAACATTTATTATGTATGGAGAATGAGTAATATTACAATAATTCTCGATTGGATAATCGCTTACAATATAATAGAAAAATGTAGTTTATTCTGCATCTCGAAAAATAATAATGCTATCAACAAATGTGGCCATTTATTTCATGTTATATCTCGATAAATATTAATGGTACATTAAAAATCAATCTAATTTTTAATATAACTAATTAATAGTATACTGTTTACCACTGTAATAATTTATTCGCAATTTGAAAAGCACGTAAGTACGGTATAATTGTAATTATGCATAAAATGTATAACAGTGTAACAATTTATTTATTGCTATGTATAACAATAATTTGATTACAAAAACATATGATCCATTGTTCGAATTTGAAGTGTACGAGTTTTTTTCTGCGCGCAGCAGGCCAAAAGAACGCCCCCTCCACTGTTCACTTTCTGACTCTCTGAGTAGGTGCAACTTTAAAGTATTGCTACATGAACAATTTTGAAATAATTGAGTTATGAACTGTTGCATACAATAGTTTAACCATCTCCCTATGAGTTCCAACTTAAATAATCCCTTAACGTTTTTTGAATAAAAAATTTTACTGAATGTTCCTTTAATTTTGTTTACCCCTTTATGATCAATTTCTGTTTTTTTAGGTGATAAAATCCTCAGATTTGTGATACTATTCAACAAGTTTAGTATCGAAAAAGCAAAGCAAAAACTAGATATGTACTACACCATGCGAAGTTTAATACCAGAGTTATGTACAAGTGATCCTCTGTGCCCAAGGATGGTGCTACAGAGCAAAGTACTCTATTGCGTTCCTTTACCACAACCAACACCAGATTTCAAACGAGTAATTTACACACAAATGAATCCAAATTTTGGTCCGGAGTTTTTTGTCCATTCAGAATATGCAGAACAAGTGCTCAATTTGTTTGAATTGTTAATACAAGAAGACCCCTGTTGTAATTTTCATTATATTTTGGATTGCGTCGGTGTAACTATTGGCCATCTCCCCAAATTCAGTCCTGTGGTTCTAAAGAAATTTTCAGTTGTTTTAGAAGTATGTATATACTTTTTTATATTTGAGATTACGAACAATATTTACTTATACATAGTGAGATAATATTTCCTTAAAGATAGTGAGATATCGGTGAGTTATCGGTATTTTATTTTTAACCGACTTCTAAAAGAAGGAGGTTCTCAATTCGTCGACTATGTACAGGGTGAGTCAACGATTGGATGAAGTAAGTTTGTGCCTTTTCGGTGAAATTTACAAAGAAACTATATTTATTGTTTGATACAGTTTATTTTTATGCAGATTTTAAAAATATTTAGGACTCTACAGGGTGAGCCAAAAAACTAGGACAGCATAAAGTTGTATTTTTTTAAATAGAACACCCTATATACGAATCGTATTTTCGATTTAGCTTATAATTTTAAATCTTTTTTATTAAGAGTTTACTATAAAAAAACTTTATAGTTTCTGAGATAATTAAGTTTAAAGAAAAAAAGTTACATTTTCAAGCATCAATTCAATCCTAAATAACGTTTTCAATTTGTGACAAATATATTCAAATTTGGAATTTAGCAAGGCCAAGGACAAGTTGACATAATTTTGACCTAATATTTGCAATAAAAGCTACAGGGTGTTGAACACATCGGCTCAAATTTGAACAAGTTTAAATGAATAAATATATATTTTTTTAAATGGTACACCCTGTATATTTTCATGTTATTTAATAGAGTAATAAAAACCCTAAAAGTTTTGTTCAATATATCCTATACCTATTTATAATAGTTTTTGAGATATTTCAGTTTTTCTTATTTTCCATACTTTTTTACAGAAATAGTCTTCATTATCATAGTAGCCATGGCAAAAACAATGTAAAAGAACATTTTTCTGTGTGTCAAATTTATAACCGCAATCGCTTCTTTTGGTTTTTATGTAGTGTAGTTTGGTTTTTTTTGCATTCATCTTATATTGCAAAATGAATTTTCCAAAGAATGAGTTAATAGATATGATTTATACAATAGGAGAGGCTCAAAAAAATTGTCTTCTTGCTCAAAGAATTTACAAAATGAAGTATCCTGATCGACGCCAGCCTAATACCCATACTTTTCAAAACTTAATGCAAAGATTTGATTCTTCTGATACTGTTGATTATCCAAAACGTAAAGTGGTCAACAAACCAGTAACTAATGAAGAAAAAGAACTACAAGTATTGTTAAATGTTCAGGAAAATCCTTATATTGGTAGCCGTCAGTTAGCAGCATTATGTGAAACATCACAATCCACCGCTAATCGTACTACCAAGAAATATAGGTATCATCCATATCACATGGAATTACACCAAGAATTGCATGGACAGGATTTTGAAAGTCGTGTAAACTTTTATCGTACAATAAATGCGGAGATTCAATTAAATCCAAATTTATTATGCAAGGTAATGTTTAGTGATGAAGCTACTTTTAGAAGTAACGGTGCCGTAAATAGACGCAACATGCATTATTATGCCACAGAAAACCCATTTTGGATTAGAGAGGTGCAACATCAAAACCACTGGTCATTAAATGTTTAGTGTGGTATTCATCATAATCGAATTATTGGACCCCACTTTTTTAATGAACCACTAAATGGCCATAGTTACCTGAACTTTCTACAAGAAGAACTACCCCAACTGCTTCAAGGTCTCGATAGGGATGAGCTCGACAGTATGTGGTTCCAGCACGATGGTGCGCCTCCGCATTACCATCGTGAAGTTCGTGCATTTTTGGACCAACGATATCCGCAAAAATAGATTGGACATGGGGGTTTCATTGAGTGGCCACCAAGGTCTTGCGACATCACCCCATTAGATTTCTTCCTATGGGGTTATATTAAAAATAAGGTGTATGTTAATCCACCAACAACAGTGGAAGATATGCGAAACAGGATTAGTGATACCTGTAGAACAATAACGCCACTAATTTTGTCCAGGGTCTGAGAAAATCTGCAAAAAAGACTAAATTTGTGCATTGCACAAGAGGGTCGTTTATTCGAACACTTATTAAAAAGAAATAATTAATCTCAGTATTTAATAGGTAATTTTTTGTTTCAATTTAGTATAAAAGTAAATATGTATTTGCCTTGTCGTTATTGTTGTGTTAATTTTTTCACATTATGTTTAATTAAACTATTGCCGTTGTAATATAACGAATAATGTATTTCATCATATTTAACCACATTCTGTTTGTTTCTGTAGTTTCTTTTTATTATTTTACATGGCTACTATTTCTGTAAAAAAGTATGGAAAATAAGAAAAACTGAAATATCTCAAAAACTATTATAAATAGGTATAGGATATATTGAACAAAACTTTTAGGGTTTTTATTACTCTATTAAATAACATGAAAATATACAGGGTGTACTATTTAAAAAAAAAAGATATTTATTCATTTAAACTTGTTCAAATTTGAGCCGATGTGTTCAACACCCTGTAGCTTTTATTGCAAATATTCGGTAAAAATTATGTTAACTTGTCCTTGTCCTTGCTAAATTCCAAATTTGAATATATTTGTCACAAAATTGAAAACGTTATTAAGGATTGAATTGATGCTTGAAAATGTGACTTTTTTTCTTTAAACTTAATTATCTCAGAAACTATAAAGTTTTGTTATAGTAAACCCTTAATAAAAAAGATTTAAAATTATAAGCCAAATCGAAAATACGATTCGTATATAGGGTGTTCTATTTAAAAAAAAATACAACTTTATGCTGTCCTAGTTTTTTGGCTCACCCTGTAGAGTCCTAAATATTTTTAAAATCTGCGTAAAAATAAACTGTATCAAACAATAAATATGGTTTCTTTGTTAATTTCACCGAAAAGGCACAAACCTACTTCATCCAATCGTTGACTCACCCTGTACAAATTTTGAACAGAACGAGAACATTAAAACGATATTTCCTCGAACCACTTTTGAACAACTCGTCAATAATATTTTGGATCATTAGTAATAGTATTAGCTTTAGATGAAGTTAATCTTTATGCAAAATATTAACTAGTTCAATCAAAAATAAATAGAATATGGAAAAAATAATTAAAAAATTAGCGGTTAAGCATGCCCCTAATTTTCTCGATGTTGCTGGGCATCCAGTATTATAAAAAAAAACGACAGAATAAACAGATGGTATCTTTATTCTTAAAATTTATTTTTATTTATTTCAGAAAGTGTATTCAAGTCGAATGGCTTCTGTATATATGGTGAACTTTCCCCCAATTATGGAAACTATTTTAAATAATATTATAAAACCGATGTTAAATCCAAAACTCAGAGATAGGGTGAGTTGTATATTTCTATAATTGTTTGATTAACTTAAATTTAACGAAATAATGTCTGTACAGGGTGAGTCAACGATTGGATGAAGTAGGTTTGTGCCTTTTCGGTAAAATTAACAAAGAAACTATATTTATTGTTTGATACAGTTTATTTTTAAGCAGATTTTAAAAATATTTAGGATTCTACAGGGTGAGCCAAAAAACTAGGACAGCATAAAGTTGTATTTTTTTAAATAGAACACCCTATATACGAATCGTATTTTCGAATTAGAAACAAAAAAATTACCTATTAAATACTGAGATTAATTATTTCTTTTTAATAAGTGTTCGAATAAACGACCCTCTTGTGCAATGCACAAATTTAGTCTTTTTTGCAGATTTTCTCGGACCCTGGACAAAATTAGTGGCGTTATTGTTCTACAGGTATCCCTAATCCTGTTTCGCATATCTTCCACTGTTGTTGGTAGATTAACATACACCTTATTTTTAATATAACCCCATAGGAAGAAATCTAATGGGGTGATGTCGCAAGACCTTGGTGGCCACTCAATGAAACCCCCACGTCCAATCCATTTTTGCGGATATCGTTGGTCCAAAAACGCACGAACTTCACGATGGTAATGCGGAGGCGCACCATCGTGCTGGAATCACATACTGTCGAGCTCATCCCTATCGAGACCTTGAAGCAGTTGGGGTAGTTCTTTTTGTAGAAAGTAGGTAACTATGGCCATTTAGTGGTTCATTAAAAAAGTGGGGTCCAATAATTCGATTATGATGAATACCACACCAAACATTTAATGACCAGTGGTTTTGATGTTGCACCTCTCTAATCCAAAATGGGTTTTCTGTGGCATAATAATGCATGTTGCGTCTATTTATGGCACCGTTACTTCTAAAAGTAGCTTCATTACTAAACATTACCTTGCATAATAAATTTGGATTTAATTGAATCTCCGCATTTATTGTACGACAAAAGTTTACACGACTTTCAAAATCCTGTCCATGCAATTCTTGGTGTAATTCCATGTGATATGGATGATACCTATATTTCTTGGTAGTACGATTAGCGGTGGATTGTGATGTTTCACATAATGCTGCTAACTGACGGCTACCAATATAAGGATTTTCCTGAACATTTAACAATACTTGTAGTTCTTTTTCTTCATTAGTTACTGGTTTGTTGACCACTTTACGTTTTGGATAATCAAGAGTACCAGAAGAATCAAATCTTTGCATTAAGTTTTGAAAAGTATGGGTATTAGGCTGGCGTCGATCAGGATACTTCATTTTGTAAATTCTTTGAGCAAGAAGGCAATTTTTTTGAGCCTCTCCTATTGTATAAATCATATCTATTAACTCATTCTTTGGAAAATTCATTTTACAATATAAGATGAATGCAAAAAAAAACAAACTACACTACATAAAAACCAAAAGAAGCGATTGCGGTTATAAATTTGACACACAGAAAAATGTTCTTTTACATTGTTTTTGCCATGGCTACTATGATAATGAAGACTATTTCTGTAAAAAAGGATGGAAAATAAGAAAAACTGAAATATCTCAAAAACTATTATAAATAGGTATAGGATATATTGAACAAAACTTTTAGGGTTTTTATTACTCTATTAAATAACATGAAAATATACAGGGTGTACCATTTAAAAAAAAAGATATTTATTCATTTAAACTTGATCAAATTTGAGCCGATGTGTTCAACACCCTGCAGCTTTTATTGCAAATATTAGGTAAAAATTATGTTAACTTGTCCTTGGCCTTGCTAAATTCCAAATTTGAATATATTTGTCACAAAATTGAAAACGTTATTTAGGATTGAATTGATGCTTGAAAATGTGACTTTTTTTCTTTAAACTTAATTATCTCAGAAACTATAAAGTTTTGTTATAGTAAACCCTTAATAAAAAAGATTTAAAATTATAAGCTAAATCGAAAATACGATTCGTATATAGGGTGTTCTATTTAAAAAATACAACTTTATGCTGTCCTAGTTTTTTGGCTCACTCTGTAGAGTCGTAAATATTTTTAAAATCTGCGTAAAAATAAACTGTATCAAACAATAAATATAGTTTCTTTGTAAATTTCACCGAAAAGGCACAAACCTACTTCATCCAATCGTTGACTCACCCTGTACGTAGACAAATTTATACTATCTTCAAAACAACATATAAAAAAAGTATTGACGAAAAGAACTGTGGTTTTTAAGTAGCGTGGCAAATTCGGAAAATAATTTATGTGATTTGGTCCTCATGCCAAATGTGCAAATTTACACATACAGCAATAAATTAAATAGAATTGGATGAGTCGAAATTTTGAGATTTTTTACATGTCTACATATTACTTCTATATGTAAAAGTTTCTTGGGCCGATATTCTGGAACGGAAATAAGAAAGAGGAAAATAAGGAAGGGGAAAAGGAAAGGATTATTGTCTTTTTGAATGTTCCTTTTCAATATTGTTGAATTTGGACATAGTCGCATTTTCATCTACATACCATCCATTCCAAAAACGTGTATTTTTCGTTCTATTTTCCCAAAAAATGTTCAGACTTCAATTGTCATCACAAAACATAATCTAATTTGACTTTCTCCAGCCATTGAAAGTATGCATTTCAAAAGTTATCCGATCTTCCCTCGAGATATCCCATAAATCCCTCTGTGTAAGTAACAATCTCTACTTCTTTCCTAAGCAGACATCACTAATACATAATAATCCGATCTTTTACAAATATATCTTAACAATTTAGGATAAGTTAAATTAAAGATAATGGATTTGGATTTTGGTGGGACTCAGGTCCCCCATTTGATGAAAACAATGTCAAGAGTGTAAATATATATAACAGTGATAGTCTGGGGCTATATATCGTTGTAGTCCAAGGATAAGCGAGTACAAATCTGGAGTATTTAGAGAGAATTAAATGTTAAAAACAATTTTCTTCAATTTAAGCATATACAGTCCTCTATTGGACTTCTAGAAGTCGAATTATAATCGATTTAGTTAGAGTGGAATTCTATTTTGCAATATTTATACCCTAATTTGTGCATAACTTTTTTCTAATTAATATTTTTAAAAATCAAAAATTCAGGACACTTCCGACAAAGATTACAATCGATATGGCTGAGCAAAGCACAGATAAATAGCCAAAATAATTGTTTATAGACGTTTAAATAATTGTGAATAACAAAAAAACTGACTGGGACTTGTATGCTCGAAAAATCGATTCTCTGGGCTGAAAAACATAAAAATCATGAAAATATTGAGGGAGCCCAAAAGGGGCGACCAAACTCATCTTTACACCCGAACTATACACGAAACTAATAAAAAGAAAAGGTTCAATTTAAAGGTTATATTTAAAAAAATTGACACATCGATGTTAGAAAAGTAAAAAACTTTGCACGGTGTCAAAGACAAGGATAAATGCCAAAGACACATGTAAATTACGTTCGAGCGTTATTCGGTTACACGGATGACAACCGATCTGATTTACAGAATAGGAAAGTTGACTATTATTAGGAATAAAAGCGAATCTCTTAATTGTTTTTGTTACATAATCTCGGCTTTGATGTAATTTTCAGATACCCCGTATTTGTTTTTATTTTAGCTCACAGTTCACAGTAACGCAGATATTTTGCTTGAAGTTTTTGGCAAATCCATGATGCCTAAAGACATTGGAGGCGAGGAAAAATCACTAGAAGAGTTAAATGGTATGTGAAATAAAAAACTTGCCACCAAATTAAGCGATACATTTTTGAGATTAAGGCAGGTTTGTTCCCTTTTTAGTTTTTTACATTTTACTTGAAAATTATTCATTTTTTGTAGGTATATATCTACAGAAAAATTGTAGGTTATGAAATTTCCAATCGAAATAATGCCTCATGAAGTCCAAAAATTCATTTTTCAAAAAAATACACTCTAAAAACAAAATTTAATAAAACTTTTATAAAAAAAAATTGAACCGACTTCTAAAAGTGCGCTAAAAAGGGAAAAATAACTATAAATTTTTATATGAAATTGAAATTTTTGAAGTCGGCGCCAAACTAATACGTGGCAAAATGGGATTCGCATAAACAGATTAACAATACTTTATTTGTAATTGCTTTTTTACCATAATTTGTATATATTAGCAGTTATTTGTTTCATTTAGAAATAATTTGGCGCCAACTTCAAAAATTTCAATTTTATATAGAAATTTATAGTTATTTTCACTTTTTAGCGCACTTTTAGAAGTCGGTTCAATTTTATTTTTTGATTTTTAGTTTTGAGTTCATTATGATATCCATAAATTATTTGAACTGAGTACTAAACGAGATTAGTGTACCTCGCAATGACTCCAAGGTGGCAAAAAAGTACCCATTTTATCCAAAGTTTTAATCACCCTAAAATGAACCACTAAAAGTTCTTTGATTCTTAGAGTTCTACAAATACCGGTGAAATTGTATCAAACAAATATTTAGTCTGTCATAGTAAATCTTCCAATATCGATATCTAAAGAACTTGGGACGTAAATTTCTTAGCTCGATATATTTTATACTGCACATTAAGTTTGTGTACGCTCCAAGAACCCCGCAATATAAATTTTAGGCAAAATCGGAAAGCGTAAAATTTTCACTCCCGCATATTGTATCTTGTCAATCTAATATTTTAAAAAATTAACTTCATATTCGTAATATAAGACCCCGAAAACACCCTAATACCAAATCTGACAAAATGCGAATAAGGTAAAATTTTCAACTCACTATATTGGATCTGTCATATTGAATTTCAAAAAAATAATTTTAACGTCTTAATCTAATCTAAATCTAAACCCTTCAAAGCCCCCTAGTACCAATTTTGGATGAAATCCAGAAATTCAAAATTTCTAGACCGTCATATTAAAAAATTCGTAACTTACATCCTCAAGAATCCCCTATATTAGTTTTGGAGAAAACTGAAAAATGTAAAATTTTTAGGATGCCATGTTGAACCCGCCAGATTGAGTTCTTCAAAAAATATTTTAAATTCGTAATTAACACTAGCAATAATACTGATTTCAGATAAAATCGAGAGATGTAGAACCTTTAATCCGTCATCTTAGATCCGCCATATTTATTTATTTTTTTAAATAATGTCAGATTTGTAACGTGCGATCTCAAAAACTCCCCCATATCAATTTTGAAAAAATCGAACAAAATTTATTTTTTATACTCCATATTGTCTTGTCCGCCATATTGGACCCGTCATCTTGGATTTTACTGCACCAATTTCGTCCAAAAAAATATGGAACCACCGCAGCAACTTCCTGAACATAACGTAAAAAATTTCATTCAAATCGGTACAGCCATTCCGGAATAATCGGTGTACATACATAAAAAAATATATACATAGTCGACGAATTGAGAACCTCCCTCTTTTAAAAGTCGGTTAAAAAAAGCTAAAAAAATGCATTTTTTAAATTTTTTTCCCACAACTTTTTTCAATTGAAGTTAGGTAAAGGCATTGCTTCTTGAAAGGGAAAGCCAACGTCACGCCTGTTAAAACGTGCTTCTGCAGAAATCTATTTGATGAAATGTAACTGAAATATAACACCTCAAACCCTGCTACTTTTTTCGATATTAGCAACGTTTTACTTTTTTCAGATTTCATCCCCAGGTAAAAACATTACTCCCTCCAGAAAATGCTAACATTATGCCTGTTAAAATGACCGCAGATCAAATCTGTACGAGAAATATTTACCGAGAAATGGCCTCTCAAAATTTTCAACTTTTTACGATTCTGCATGGGCTCTTTTGAATGGAGTTAATGTCAACTTTAATTTTCTCGAATGCAATGTCTATATATAGCTTCGCTTGGAAAAAAGTTATGGAGAAAAAATTTTTAAAAAATTTCATTCCTTTTTGTTTTTTTTTTATCTTGTTTTTGGAGTATATTTTTTTGAAAAATAATTTTTTGGACTTCATGAGTATTAGAAATTTCATTACCTATTACTTTTTTGTAGCTACGAAAAATGCATACTTTTCAAATAAAACTTAAAAAACTGAAAAGGGGACAAATCTACCTTAATCTCAAAAAACACACGAATTAATTTGGTAACACTTAGTGATTTTGTCATATTTGGAGTTCAATTGATCATATGAAATAATAAGAAAACACTTTAATGTTTTAGTGCGTCTTACCCTTCCTTATTCGACATAGTAATTGCCTATAATACTTCCCAATTTTTCAGAATGTTTATTAAAAGATTACGACAGAGTGAAAGACAGATTTGAAGTGTTACGAAATCTACGAGTAGATGAAGCACTCCGGCCTGAGAAGTTGGTGAATGATGATGTTTTAGGATATTATGGAAATTTTAAGAAAGTTAATGTGGATTAATAGGAATCTTGGAGACTAGGATAGAAAAAATAATTATTGTAGATATAAAATAGGGTTTTATTATGGTCGCAGTTTTAATTGAATTATTTTTACATTTGTAATAATCTTGTCTATTATTAGTGAACTTAGAGAGCATTACATAAAATCTCTAGCAATTATAGTAGGTATAAAAAAGTATTTCACGATAATCACAGTTTAAATTGAATTGCTGTTGTATTTGTAACAATTAGAAAAATATACTAATTTCGTATATGCTATGTTTTTTTTAATGACCACAAAACCCTTCGATATGCCAAAACAAAACATAAATACACTATACAGGAAACGTCTTCACTGAAAAAAGTGAGAAATGCTATTCTTTATTCTCTATAAGATTTGCGCGTGGCGCAGATAACCTCCAAAATTTCCTGAATCATCTAAATCAACAACACCCTAGCATAAAATTCACTATAGAGACTGAATCAAAGAGTGCTCTTCCATTTCTTGATGCATTAGTACAAAAGAAAAATAATGACAAATTAGGACATTTTGTGTACTGAAGACCAACACATACAAATCGATGTCTCAATGCAACGTCTCAACATTATCCTTCTCAAAAACAATCCGTCATAAACTCTTTTGCACATAGAGCACTTTCAATACTTGACGAACAATCACCAAAGTCAGAAACAGAAAAACTGACCAATGTTCTGAGAGGCAACGGATATTGCGCTGAAGATATAAGACGTTCTATTAATAAATATAAAAGCCCAACTCCTCAACAAAACGAATATCAAACATTCGGAAAATACACATGTAAGAAAGTTGGACAATGTTTGGAGGCTCCAAAGAATGCAATACAATTTCAAACGGAGGGCGTTTACAAGATACCTTGCTCTTGAGGTAAAGTGTATGTAGGTCAAACAGGAAAGTCTATATTCATTTCGCTTAAATAAGATGAAAGATGTCGACAAAAAGGGAACAAATTGTACTATCTGCAGTAGCTGAACACCAGCATTGCTTAAGTACAAAAGCGGATCCTGCCTCTCTCTTTGGGGGCGAAGGGGGAGGGGCAAAGATATCACAAAAGTACAGTATGACAAGCTAAAGCAAGTTGTCGACCGGGGGGACACCAGCAACATTTCCATTTCTAATGTAAAAGGCAGGATCGGGTCTATTTTTCTGAATTTGAAGCTCATGCAGAAGGGGGGGGGGCGATCATAAGAAAAAACAATTTCCCGACAGGGAAGGAGGAAGCGAGAAGCATACACATTCCTAATATAAAAGGCAGAATCGGGTCTATTTTCCTAAATTCAAAGCTCTTGGGAAGGTGAGGAGCGATCGCAAGAAAAACAAGTTATCTATGGGAGGGAGTGCCAGCAGCATACATATTCCTAATGTAAAATGAAGAATGGGTTCTATTTTCCTGAACTCAAAGCTCTTGGGAAGGTGAGGAGCGATCGCAAGGAAAACGAGTTATCTATGGGAGGGAGTGCCAGCAGCATACACATTCCTAATGTAAAATGAAGAATGGGTTTTATTTTCCTGAACTCAAAGCTCTTGGGAAGGTGAGGAGCGATCGCAAGAAAAACGAGTTATCTATGGGAGGGAGTGCCAGCAGCATACACATTCCTAATGTAAAATGAATAATGGATTCTATTTTCCTGAACTCAAAGCTCTTGGGAAGGTGAGGAGCGATCGCAAGATAAACGAGTTATCTATGGGAGGGAGTGCCAGCAGCATACACATTCCTAATGTAAAATGAAGAATGTGTTCTATTTTCCTGAACTCAAAGCTCTTGGGAAGGTGAGGAGCGATCGCAAGGAAAACAAGTTATATATGGGAGGGAGTGCCAGCAGCATACACATTCCTAATGTAAAATGAAGAATGGGTTCTATTTTCCTGAACTCAAGGCTCTTGGAAAGGTGAGGAGCGATCGCAAGAAAAACGAGTTATCTGTGGGAGGGAGTGCCAGCAGCATACACATTCCTAATGTAAAATGAATAATGGATTCTATTTTCCTGAACTCAAAGCTCTTGGGAAGGTGAGGAGCGATCGCAAGAAAAACGAGTTATCTATGGGAGGGAGTGCCAGCAGCATACACATTCCTAATGTAAAATGAAGAATGGGTTCTATTTTCCTGAACTCAAAGCTCTTGGGAACGTGAGGAGCGATCGCAAGAAAAACGAGTTATCTGTGGGAGGGAGTGCCAGCAGCATACACATTCCTAACGTAAAATGAAGAATGGGTTCTATTTTCCTGAACTCAAAGCTCTTGGGAAGGTGAGGAGCGATCGCAAGAAAAACGAGTTATCTGTGGGAGGGAGTGCCAGCAGCATACACATTCCTAATGTAAAATGAAGAATGGGTTCTATTTTCCTGAACTCAAAGCTTTTGGGAAGGTGAGGAGCGATCGCAAGAAAAACGAGTTATCTATGGGAGGGAGTGCCAGCAGCATACACATTCCTAATGTAAAATGAAGAATGGGTTCTATTTTCCTGAACTCAAAGCTCTTGGGAAGGTGAGGAGCGATCGCAAGAAAAACGAGTTATCTGTGGGAGGGAGTGCCAGCAGCATACACATTCCTAATGTAAAATGAAGAATGGGTTCTATTTTCCTGAACTCAAAGCTCTTGGGAAGGTGAGGAGCGATCGCAAGAAAAACGAGTTATCTGTGGGAGGGAGTGCCAGCAGCATACACATTCCTAATGTAAAATGAAGAATGGGTTCTATTTTCCTGAACTCAAAGCTCTTGGGAAGGTGAGGAGCGATCGCAAGAAAAACGAGTTATCTGTGGGAGGGAGTGCCAGCAGTATACACATTCCTAATGTAAAATGAAGAATGGGTTCTATTTTCCTGAACTCAAAGCTCTTGGGAAGGTGATGAGCGATCGCAAGAAAAACGAGTTATCTGTGGGAGGGAGTGCCAGCAGCATACACATTCCTAATGTAAAATGAAGAATGGGTTCTATTTTCCTGAACTCAAAGCTCTTGGGAAGGTGAGGAGCGATCGCAAGAAAAACGAGTTATCTGTGGGAGGGAGTGCCAGCAGCATACACATTCCTAATGTAAAATGAAGAATGGGTTCTATTTTCCTGAACTCAAAGCTCTTGGGAAGGTGAGGAGCGATCGCAAGAAAAACGAGTTATCTGTGGGAGGGAGTGCCAGCAGCATACACATTCCTAATGAAAAATGAAGAATGGGTTCTATTTTCCTGAACTCAAAGCTCTTGGGAAGGTGAGGAGCGATCGCAAGAAAAACGAGTTATCTGTGGGAGGGAGTGCCAGCAGCATACACATTCCTAATGTAAAATGAAGAATGGGTTCTATTTTCCTGAACTCAAAGCTCTTGGGAAGGTGAGGAGCGATCGCAAGAAAAACGAGTTATCTGTGGGAGGGAGTGCCCGCAGCATACACATTCCTAATGTAAAATGAAGAATGGGTTCTATTTTCCTGAACTCAAAGTTCTTGGGAAGGTGAGGAGCGATCGCAAGAAAAACGAGTTATCTATGGGAGGGAGTGCCAGCAGCATACACATTCCTAATGTAAAATGAAGAATGGGTTCTATTTTCCTGAACTCAAAGTTCTTGGGAAGGTGAGGAGCGATCGCAAGAAAAACAAGTTATCTATGGGAGGGAGTGCCAGCAGCATACACATTCCTAATGTAAAATGAAGAATGGATTCTATTTTCCTGAACTCAAAACTCTTAAGAAGGTGAGGAGCGATCGCAAGAAAAACAAGTTGTCAACGTTAGGGAGTGCCAGCAGCATACACAGTTCTAATATAAAAGGCATAAACGGTTCTATTTTCCTGGACTCAAAGCTCTTGGGAAGGAGAGTTGCGATCGCAAGAAAAACAAGATGACAACGGGAAGGAGTGCCAGCAGCATACACAGTTCTAATAAAAAAGGCAGATTCGGTTCTATTTTTCTGTACTCAAAGCTCTTGGGAAGGAGAGTTGGGATCGCAAGAAAAACAAGTTGTCAGCGGGAGGGAGTGCCAGCAGCACACATATTTCTAATATAAAAGGCAGAATCGGTTCTATTTTCCTGTAATCAAATCTTTTGGGAAGGAGAGTTGCGATCGCAAGAAAAACAAGTCAACGGAAGGGAGTGCCAGCAGCATACACAGTTCTAATATAAGAGGTAGAATCGGTTCTATTTTCCTGTACTCAAAGCTATTGGGAAGGAGTGTTGCGATCGCAAGAAAAACAAGTTGTCAAAGGGAGGGAGTGCCAGCAGCATACACATTTCTAATATAAAAGGCATAATCGGTTCTATTTTCCTGTATTCAAAGCTCTAGGGAAGGAGAGTTGCGATCGCAAGAAAAATAAGTTGTCAACGGGAGGGAGTGCCAGCAGCATACACAGTTCTAATAAAAAAGGCAGATTCGGTTCCATTTTTCTGTACTCAAAGCTCTTGGGAAAAAAAGTTGCGATCGCAAGAAAAACAAGTTGTCAACGGGAGGGAGTGCCAGCTGCATACACATTTCTAATATAAAAGGCATAATCGGTTCTATTTTCCTGTACTCAAAGCTCTTGGGAAGGAGAGGGGCGATCGTAACAAAAACAAGTTGTCAACTTGAGGGTGTACCAGCAGCATACACATTTCTAATATAAAAGGCAGAATCGGTTCTATTTTCCTGTACTCAAAGCTCTTATGAAGAGAGCGGCGATCGCAAGAAAAACAAGTTGTCAACCGGAGGGAGTGCCAGCAGCATACACATTTCTAATATAAAAGGCAAAATCGGTTCTATTTTCCTGTACTCAAAGCTCTTGGGAAGGAGAGTTGCGATCGCAAGAAAAACAAGTTGTCAACGGGAGGGAGTGCCTGCCGCATACACGTTTCTAATATAAAAGGCATAATCGGTTCTATTTTCCTGTACTCAAAGCTCTTGGGAAGGAGAGTTGCGATCGCAAGAAAAACAAGTTGTCAACGGGAGTGAGTGAAAGCAGCATACACATTTTTAATATAAAAGGCATAATCGGTTCTATTTTCCTGTACTCAAAGCTCCTGGGAAGGAGAGTTGCGATAGCAATAAAAACAAGTTGTCAACGGAAGGGAGTGCCAGCAGCATACACAGTTCTAATATAAAATGCAGAATCGGTTCTATTTTCCTGAACTTAAAGCTCTTGGGAAGGAGAGGGGTGATCCCAAGAAAAACAAGTTGTCAATGGGAGGGAGTGCCTGCAGCATACACATTTCTAATATAAAAGGCATAATCGGTTCTATTTTCCTGTACACAAAGCTCTTGGGAAGGAAAGTTGCGATCGCAAGAATAACAAGTTGTCAACGGGAGGGAGTGCCAGCAGCATACACATTTCTAATATAAAAGGCAGAATCGGTTCTATTTTCCTGGTTTAAAGCTCTTGGGAAGGAGAGTTGCGATCGCAAGAAAAACAAGTTGTCAACGGGAGGGAGTGCCAGCAGCATACATATTTCTAATATAAAAGGCATAATCGGTTCTATTTTTCTGTACTCAAAGCTCTTGGGAAGGAGAGTTGCGATCGCAAGAAAAACAAGTTGTCAACTTGAGGGAGTGCCAGCAGCATACACAATTCTAATATAAAAGGCGGAATCGGTTCTATTTTCATGTAATCTAAGCTCTTGGGAAGGAGAGTGGCGATCGCAAGAAAAACAAGTTGTCAACGGTAGAGAGTGCCAGCAGCATACATATTTCTAATATAAAAGGCATAATCGGTTCTATTTTCCTGTACTCAAAGCTCTTGGGAAGGAGAGTTGCGATCGCAAGAAAAACAAGTTGTCAACTTGAGGGAGTGCCAGCAGCATACACAATTCTAATATAAAAGCCGGAATCGGTTCTATTTTCATGTAATCAAAGCTCTTGGGAAGGAGAGTTGCGATCGCAAGAAAAACAAGTTGTCAACGGTAGAGAGTGCCAGCAGCATACATATTTCTAATATAAAAGGCATAATCGGTTCTATTTTCCTGTACTCAAAGCTCTTGGGAAGGAGAGTTGCGATCGCAAGAAAAACAAGTTGTCAACTTGAGGGAGTGCCAGCAGCATACACAATTCTAATATAAAAGGCATAATCGGTTCTAATTTCCTGTACTCAAAGCTCTTGGGAAGGAGAGTTGCGATCGCAAGAAAAACAAGTTGTCAACGGTAGGGAGTGCCAGCAGCATACACAGTTCTAATATAAAAGGCATAAACGGTTCTATTTTCCTGATTCAAAGCTCTTGGGAAGGAGAGTTGCGATCGCAAGAAAAACAAGTTGTCAACGGGAGGGAGTGCCAGCTGCATACACAGTTCTAATATAAAAGGCATAAACGGTTCTATTTTCCTGATTCAAAGCTCTTGGGAAGGAGAGTTGCGATCGCAAGAAAAACAAGTTGTCAACGGGAGGGAGTGCCAGTTGCATACACAGTTCTAATATAAAAGGCATAAACGGTTCTATTTTCCTGGTTTAAAGCTCTTGGGAAGGAGAGTTGCGATCGCAAGAAAAACAAGTTGTCAACGGGAGGGAGTGCCTGCAGCATACAGGTTTCTAATATAAAAGGCATAATCGGTTATATTTTCCTGTACTCAAATCTCTTGTGTAGGAGAGTTGCGATCGCAAGAAAAACAAGTTGTCAACGGGATGGAGAGCCAACAGGATACACAGTTCTAAGATAAAAGGCAGAATCGGTTCTATTTCCCTGTACTCAAAGCTCTTGGGAAGGAGAGTTGCGATCGCAAGAAAAACAAGTTGTCAACTTGAGGGAGTGCCAGCAGCATATACAATTCTAATATAAAAGGCGGAATCGGTTCTATTTTCATGTAATCAAAGCTCTTGGGAAGGAGAGTTGCGATCGCAAGAAAAACAAGTTGTCAACGGGAGGGAGTGCCAACAGCATACACGTTTCTAATATAAAAGGCATAATCGGTTCTATTTTCCTGTATTCAAAGCTCCTGGGAAGGAGAGTTGCGATCGCAAGAAAAACAAGTTGTCAACGGGAGGGAGTGCCAGCAGCATACACATTTTTAATATAAAAGGCATAATCGGTTCTATTTTCCTGTACTCAAAGCTCTTGGGAAGGAGAGTTGCGATCGCAAGAAAAACAAGTTGTCAACGGGATGGAGTGCCAACAGGATACATAGTTCTAATATAAAAGGCAGAATCGGTTCTATTTCCCTGTACTCAAAGCTCTTGGGAAGGAGAGTTGCGATCGCAAGAAAAACAAGTTGTCAACTTGAGGGAGTGCCAGCAGCATACACAGTTCTAATATAAGAGGCAGAATCGGTTCTATTTTCCTGTACTCAAAGCTCTTGGGAAGGAGAGTTGCGATCGCAAGAAAAACAAATTGTCAAAGGGAGGCAGTGACAGCAGCATACACATTTCTAATATAAAAGGCATAATCGGTTCTATTTTCCTGTATTCAAAGCTCTTGGGAAGGAGAGTTGCGATCGCAAGAAAAATAAATTGTCAACGGGAGGGAGTGCCAGTAGCATACACAGTTCTAATAAAAAAGGCAGATTCGGTTCTATTTTCCTGTACTCAAAGCTCTTGGGAAGGAGAGTTGCGATCGCAAGAAAAACAAATTGTCAAAGGGAGGCAGTGACAGCAGCATACACATTTCTAATATAAAAGGCATAATCGGTTCTATTTTCCTGTATTCAAAGCTCTTGGGAAGGAGAGTTGCGATCGCAAGAAAAATAAATTGTCAACGGGAGGGAGTGCCAGTAGCATACACAGTTCTAATAAAAAAGGCAGATTCGGTTCTATTTTCCTGTACTCAAAGCTCTTGGGAAGGAAAGTTGCGATCGCAAGAAAAACAAGTTGTCAACGGGAGGGGGTGCCAGCAGCATACACAGTTCTAATATAAAAGGCATAAACGGTTCTATTTTCCTGATTCAAAGCTCTTGGGAAGGAGAGTTGCGATCGCAAGAAAAACAAGTTGTCAACGGGAGGGAGTGCCAGCTGCATACACAGTTCTAATATAAAAGGCATAAACGGTTCTATTTTCCTGATTCAAAGCTCTTGGGAAGGAGAGTTGCGATCGCAAGAAAAACAAGTTGTCAACGGGAGGGAGTGCCAGTTGCATACACAGTTCTAATATAAAAGGCATAAACGGTTCTATTTTCCTGGTTTAAAGCTCTTGGGAAGGAGAGTTGCGATCGCAAGAAAAACAAGTTGTCAACGGGAGGGAGTGCCTGCAGCATACAGGTTTCTAATATAAAAGGCATAATCGGTTATATTTTCCTGTACTCAAATCTCTTGTGTAGGAGAGTTGCGATCGCAAGAAAAACAAGTTGTCAACGGGATGGAGAGCCAACAGGATACACAGTTCTAAGATAAAAGGCAGAATCGGTTCTATTTCCCTGTACTCAAAGCTCTTGGGAAGGAGAGTTGCGATCGCAAGAAAAACAAGTTGTCAACTTGAGGGAGTGCCAGCAGCATATACAATTCTAATATAAAAGGCGGAATCGGTTCTATTTTCATGTAATCAAAGCTCTTGGGAAGGAGAGTTGCGATCGCAAGAAAAACAAGTTGTCAACGGGAGGGAGTGCCAACAGCATACACGTTTCTAATATAAAAGGCATAATCGGTTCTATTTTCCTGTATTCAAAGCTCCTGGGAAGGAGAGTTGCGATCGCAAGAAAAACAAGTTGTCAACGGGAGGGAGTGCCAGCAGCATACACATTTTTAATATAAAAGGCATAATCGGTTCTATTTTCCTGTACTCAAAGCTCTTGGGAAGGAGAGTTGCGATCGCAAGAAAAACAAGTTGTCAACGGGATGGAGTGCCAACAGGATACATAGTTCTAATATAAAAGGCAGAATCGGTTCTATTTCCCTGTACTCAAAGCTCTTGGGAAGGAGAGTTGCGATCGCAAGAAAAACAAGTTGTCAACTTGAGGGAGTGCCAGCAGCATACACAGTTCTAATATAAGAGGCAGAATCGGTTCTATTTTCCTGTACTCAAAGCTCTTGGGAAGGAGAGTTGCGATCGCAAGAAAAACAAATTGTCAAAGGGAGGCAGTGACAGCAGCATACACATTTCTAATATAAAAGGCATAATCGGTTCTATTTTCCTGTATTCAAAGCTCTTGGGAAGGAGAGTTGCGATCGCAAGAAAAATAAATTGTCAACGGGAGGGAGTGCCAGTAGCATACACAGTTCTAATAAAAAAGGCAGATTCGGTTCTATTTTCCTGTACTCAAAGCTCTTGGGAAGGAAAGTTGCGATCGCAAGAAAAACAAGTTGTCAACGGGAGGGATTGCCTGCAGCATACACATTTCTAATATCAAAGGCATAATCGGTTCTATTTTCCTGTACTCAAAGCTCTTGGGAAGGAGAGGGGCGATCGCAAGAAAAACAAGTTGTCAACTTGAGGGAGTGCCAGCAGTATACACATTTCTAATATAAAAGGCAGAATCGGTTCTATCTTCCTGTACTCAAAGCTCTTGGGAAGGAGAGTCGCGATCGCAAAAAAAACAAGTTGTCAACGGGAGGGAGTGCCTGCAGCATACACGTTTCTAATATAAAAGGCATAATCGGTTCTATTTTCCTGTACTCAAAGCTCCTGGGAAGGAGAGTTGCGATAGCAAGAAAAACAAGTTTTCAACGGGAGGGAGTGCCAGCAGCATACACATTTTTAATATAAAAGGCATAATCGGTTCTATTTTCCTGTACTCAAAGCTCTTGGGAAGGAGAGTTGCGATCGCAAGAAAAACTAGTTGTCAACGGGAGGGATTGCCTGCAGCATACAGGTTTCTAATATAAAAGGCATAATCGGTTCTATTTTCCTCTATTCAAAGCTCTTGGGTAGGAGAGTTGCGATCGCAAGAAAAACAAGTTGTCAACGGGATGGAGTGCCAACAGGATACATAGTTGTAATATAAAAGGCAGAATCGGTTCTATTTCCCTGTACTCAAAGCTCTTGGGAAGGAGAGTTGCGATCGCAAGAAAAACAAGTTGTCAACGGGAGGGAGTGCCAGCAGCATACACATTTTTAATATAAAAGGCATAATCGGTTCTATTTTCCTGTACTCAAAGCTCTTGGGAAGGAGAGTTGCGATCGCAAGAAAAACAAGTTGTCAACGGGATGGAGCGCCAACAGGATACATAGTTCTAATATAAAAGGCAGAATCGGTTCTATTTCCCTGTACTCAAAGCTCTTGGGAAGGAGAGTTGCGATCGCAAGAAAAACAAGTTGTCAACGGGAGGGAGTGCCAGCAGCATACACATTTTTAATATAAAAGGCATAATCGGTTCTATTTTCCTGTACTCAAAGCTCCTGGGAAGGAGAGTTGCGATAGCAAGAAAAACAAGTTTTCAACGGGAGGGAGTGCCAGCAGCATACACATTTTTAATATAAAAGGCATAATCGGTTCTATTTTCCTGTACTCAAAGCTCTTGGGAAGGAGAGTTGCGATCGCAAGAAAAACTAGTTGTCAACGGGAGGGATTGCCTGCAGCATACAGGTTTCTAATATAAAAGGCATAATCGGTTCTATTTTCCTCTATTCAAAGCTCTTGGGTAGGAGAGTTGCGATCGCAATAAAAGCAAGTTGTCAACGGGAAGGGTGCCAGCAGCATACACAGTTCTAATATAAAAGGCATAATCGGTTCTATTTTCCTGTACTCAAAGCTCTTGGGAAGGAGAGTTGCGATCGCAAGAAAAACTAGTTGTCAACCGGAGGGATTGCATGAAGCATACAGGTTTCTAATATAAAAGGCATAATGGGTTCTATTTTCCTGTACTCAAAGCTCTTGGGTAGGAGAGTTGCGATCGCAAGAAAAACAAGTTGTCAACGGGATGGAGTGCCAACAGGATACATAGTTCTAATATAAAAGGCAGAATCGTTTCTATTTCCCTGTACTCAAAGCTTTTGAGAAGGAGAGTTGCTATCGCAAGAAAAACAAGTTGTCAACGGGAGGGAGTGCCAGCAGCATACACAGATCTAATATAAAAGGCATAATCGGTTCTATTTTCCTGTACTCAAAGCTCTTGAGAAGGAGAGTTGCTATCGCAAGAAAAACAAGTTGTCAACGGGAGGGAGTGACAGCAGCATACACAGTTCTAATATAAAAGGCAGAATCGGTTCTATTTTCCTGTAATCAAAGCTCTTGGGAAAGAGTGTTGTGATCTCGAGGAAAACAAGTTTTCAACGGGAGGGAGTGCCTGAGGCATACACTTTTCTAATATAAAAGGCAGAATCGGTTCTATTTTCCTGAACTTAAAACTCTTGGGAAGGAGAGGGGTGATCGCAAGAAAAAAATGCTGTCAACGTTAGGGAGTGCCTGCAGCATACACATTTCTAATATAAAAGGCATAATCGGTTCTATTTTCTTGTACTCAAATCTCTTGGGAAGGAGAGATGCGAACGCAAGAAAAACAAGTTGTCAAAGGGACGGAGTGCCAGCAGCATACAAAGTTCTAATATAAAAGGCATAATCGGTTCTATTTTCCTGTACTCAAAGCTCTTGGGAAGGAGAGTTGCGATCGCAAGAAAAACAAGTTGTCAACGGTAGGGAGTGCCAGCAGCATACACAGTTCTAATATAAAAGGCATAAACGGTTCTATTTTCCTGATTCAAAGCTCTTGGGAAGGAGAGTTGCGATCGCAAGAAAAACAAGTTGTCAACGGGAGGGAGTGCCAGCTGCATACACAGTTCTAATATAAAAGGCATAAACGGTTCTATTTTCCTGGTTTAAAGCTCTTGGGAAGGAGAGTTGCGATCGCAAGAAAAACAAGTTGTCAACGGGAGGGAGTGCCAGCAGCATACATATTTCTAATATAAAAGGCATAATCTTTTCTATTTTCCTGTACTCAAAACTCTTGGGAAGGAGAGTTGCGATCGCAAGAAAAACAAGTTGTCAACTTGAGGGAGTGCCAGCAGCATACACATTTCTAATATAAAAGGCATAATCGGTTCTATTTTCTTGTACTCAAAGCTCTTGGGAAGGAAAGATGCGATCGCAAGAAAAACAAGTTGTCAAAGGGACGGAGTGCCAGCAGCATACACAGTTCTAATATAAAAGGCATAATCGGTTATAATTCCCTGTACTCAAATCTCTTGGGAAGGAGAGTTGCGATCGCAAGAAAAACAAGTTGTCAAAGGGACGGAGTGCCAGCAGCATACACAGTTCTAATATAAAAGGCATAATCGGTTCTAATTTCCTGTACTCAAATCTCTTGGGAAGGAGAGTTGCGATCGCAAGAAAAACAAGTTGTCAACGGTAGGGAGTGCCAGCAGCATACACAGTTCTAATATAAAAGGCATAAACGGTTCTATTTTCCTGATTCATAGCTCTTGGGAAGGAGAGTTGCGATCGCAAGAAAAACAAGTTGTCAACGGGAGGGGGTGCCAGCAGCATACACAGTTCTAATATAAAAGGCATAATCGGTTCTATTTTCCTGTACTCAAAGCTCTTGGGAAGGAGAGTTGCGATAGCAAGAAAAAATAGTTGTCAACGGGAGGGAGTGCCAGCAGCATACACATTTCTGATATAAAAGGCAAAATCGGTTCTATTTTCCTGTACTTAAAGCTCTTGGGAAGGAAATTTGCGATCGCAAGAATAACAAGTTGTCAACGGGAGAAAGTGCCAGCAGCATACACAGTTCTAATATAAAAGGCATAATCGGTTCTATTTTCCTGTATTCAAAGCTCTTGGGAAGGAGAGTTGCGATCGCAAGAAAAATAAGTTGTCAACGGAAGGGAGTGCCAGCAGCATACGCAGTTCTAATATAAGAGGCAGAATCGGTTCTATTTTCCTGTACTCAAAGCTCTTGGGAAGGAGAGTTGCGATCGCAAGAAAAACAAGTTGTCAAAGGGAGGGAGTGCCAGCAGCAAACACACTTCTAATATAAAAGGCATAATCGGTTCTATTTTCCTGTATTCAAAGCTCTTGGGAAGGAGAGTTGCGATCGCAAGAAAAATAAGTTGTCAACGGAAGGGAGTGCCAGCAGCATACGCAGTTCTAATATAAGAGGCAGAATCGGTTCTATTTTCCTGTACTAAAAGCTCTTGGGAAGGAGAGTTGCGATCGCAAGAAAAACAAGTTGTCAACGGGAGGGAGTACCAACAGCATACACATTTCTATTATAAAAGGCAGAATCGGTTCTATTTTTCTGTACTCAAAGCTCTTGGGAAGGAGAGTTGCGATCGCAAGAAAAACAAGTTGTCAACGGGAGGGAGTACCAACAGCATTCACATTTCTATTATAAAAGGCAGAATCGGTTCTATTTTTCTGTACTCAAAGCTCTTGGGAAGGAGAGTTGCGATCGCAAGAAAAACAAGTTGTCAAAGGGAGGGGGTGCCAGCAGCATACACATTTTTAATATAAAAGGCATAATCGGTTTTATTTTTCTGTACTCAAAGCTCTTGGGAAGGAGAGTTGCGATCGCAAGAAAAACAAGTTGTCAAAGGGAGGGGGTGCCAGCAGCATACACATTTTTAATATAAAAGGCATAATCGGTTCTATTTTTCTGTACTCAAAGCTCTTGGGAAGGAGAGTTGCGATCGCAAAAAAAAAATTGTCAACGGGAGGGAGTGCCTGCTGCATACACGTTTCTAATATAAAAGGCGGAATCGGTTCTATTTCCCTGAACTCAAAGCTCTTGGGAAGGAAAGGGGCGATCGCAAGAAAAATAAGTTGACAACGGAAGGGAGTGCCAGCAGCATACACAGTTCTAATATAAAAGGAAGAATCGGTTCTATTTTCCTGAACTTAAAGCTCTTGGGAAGGAGAGGGGTGATCGCAGGAAAAACAAGTTGTCAATGGGAGGGAGTGACTGCAGCATACACATTTCTAATATAAAAGGCATAATCGGTTCTATTTTCCTGTACTCAAAGCTCTTGGGAAGGAGAGTTGCGATCGCAAGAATAACAAGTTGTCAACGGGAGGGAGTTCCAGCAGCATACACAGTTCTAATATAAAAGGCATAATTGGTTCTATTTTCCTGTACTCACAGCTCTTGTGAAGGAGAGTTGCGATCGCAAGAAAAACAAGTTGTCAACGGGAGGGAGTGCCAGCAGCATACACAGTTCTAATATAAAAGGCATAATCGGTTCTATTTTCCTGTACTCAAAGCTCTTGGGAAGGAGTGTTGCGATCGCAAGAAAAACAAGTTATCAACGGGAGGGAGTGCCAGCAGCATACACAGTTCTAATATAAAAGGCATAATCGGTTCTATTTTCCTGTACTCAAAGCTCTTGGGAAGGAGAGTTGCGATCGCAAGAAAAACTAGTTGTCAACGATAGGGATTGCCTGCAGCATACAGGTTTCTAATATAAAAGGCATAATCGGTTCTATTTTCCTGAACTCAAAGCTCTTGGGAAGGTGAGTAGCGATCGCAAGAGAAACAAGTTATCTATGGGAGGGAGTGCCAGCAGCATACACATTCCTAATGTAAAATGAAGAATGGGTTCTATTTTCCTGAACTTAAAGCTCTTGGGAAGGTGAGGAGCGATCGCAAGAAAAACAAGTTATCTATGGAAGGGAGTGCCAGCAGCATACACTTTCCTAATGTAAAATGAAGAATTGGTTCTATTTCCCTGAACTCAAAGCTCTTGGAAAGGTGAGGAGCGATCGCAAGAAAAACAAGTTATCTATATGAGGGAGTGCCAGCAGCATACACATTCCTAATGTAAAATGAAGAATGGGTTCTATTTTCCTGAATTCAAAGCTCTTGGGAAGGTGAGGAGCGATCGCAAGAAAAACAAGTTATCTATGGGAGGGAGTGCCAACAGCATACACATTTCTAATGTAAAATGAAGAATGGGTTCTATTTCCCTGAACTCAAAGCTCTTGGGAAGGTGAGGAGCGATCACAAGAAAAACGAGTTATCTATGGGAGGGAGTGCCAGCAGCATACACATTCCTAATGTAAAATGAAGAATGGGTTCTATTTTCCTGAACTCAAAGTTCTTGGGAAGGTGAGGAGCGATCGCAAGGAAAACGAGTTATCTATGGGAGGGAGTGCCAGCAGCATACACATTCCTAATGTAAAATGAAGATTTAGTTCTATTTTCCTGAACTCAAAGCTCTTGGGAAGGTGAGGAGCGATCGCAAGAAAAACGAGTTATCTATGATAGGGAGTGCCAGCAGCATACACATTCCTAATGTAAAATGAAGAATGAGTTCTATTTTCCTGAACTCAAAGCTCTTGGGAATGTGAGGAGCGATCGCAAGAAAAACGAGTTATGTATGGGAGGGAGTGCCAGCAGCATACACATTCTTATGTAAAATGAAGAATGGGTTCTATTTTCCTGAACTCAAAGTTCTAGGGAAGGTAAGGAGCGATCGCAAGAAAAACAAGTTATCTATGGGAGGGAGTGCCAGCAGCATACACATTCCTAATGTAAAATGAAGAATGGGTTCTATTTTCCTGAACTTAAAGCTCTTGGGAAGGTGAGGAGCGATCGCAGGAAAAACAAGTTTTCTATGGGAGGGAGTGCCAGCAGCATACACATTCGTAATGTAAAATGAAGAACGGGTTCTATTTTCCTGAACTCAAAGCTCTTGGGAATGTGAGGAGCGATCGCAAGAAAAACAAGTTATCTATGGAAGGGAGTGCCAGCAGCATACACTTTCCTAATGTAAAATGAAGAATGGGTTCTATTTCCCTGAACTCAAAGCTCTTGGGAAGGTGAGGAGCGATCGCAAGAAAAACAAGTTATCTATATGAGAGAGTGCCAGCAGCATACACATTCCTAATGTAAAATGAAGAATGGGTTCTATTTTCCTGAACTCAAAGCTCTTGGGAAGGTGAGGAGCGATCGCAAGGAAAACGAGTTATCTATGGGAGGGAGTGCCAGCAGCATACACATTCCTAATGTAAAATGAAGATTTAGTTCTATTTTCCTGAACTCAAAGCTCTTGGGAAGGTGAGGAGCGATCGCAAGAAAAACGAGTTATCTATGATAGGGAGTGCCAGCAGCATACACATTCCTAATGTAAAATGAAGAATGAGTTCTATTTTCCTGAACTCAAAGCTCTTGGGAATGTGAGGAGCGATCGCAAGAAAAACGAGTTATGTATGGGAGGGAGTGCCAGCAGCATACACATTCTTATGTAAAATGAAGAATGGGTTCTATTTTCCTGAACTCAAAGTTCTAGGGAAGGTAAGGAGCGATCGCAAGAAAAACAAGTTATCTATGGGAGGGAGTGCCAGCAGCATACACATTCCTAATGTAAAATGAAGAATGGGTTCTATTTTCCTGAACTTAAATCTCTTGGGAAGGTGAGGAGCGATCGCAGGAAAAACAAGTTTTCTATGGGAGGGAGTGCCAGCAGCATACACATTCGTAATGTAAAATGAAGAACGGGTTCTATTTTCCTGAACTCAAAGCTCTTGGGAATGTGAGGAGCGATCGCAAGAAAAACAAGTTATCTATGGAAGGGAGTGCCAGCAGCATACACTTTCCTAATGTAAAATGAAGAATGGGTTCTATTTCCCTGAACTCAAAGCTCTTGGGAAGGTGAGGAGCGATCGCAAGAAAAACAAGTTATCTATATGAGAGAGTGCCAGCAGCATACACATTCCTAATGTAAAATGAAGAATGGGTTCTATTTTCCTGAACTCAAAGCTCTTGGGAAAGTGAGGAGCGATCGCAAGAAAAACGAGTTATCTATGGGAGGGAGTGCCAGCAGCATACACATTCCTAATGTAAAATGAAGAATGGGTTCTATTTTCCTGAACTCAAAGCTCTTGGGAAGGTGAGGAGCGATCGCAAGAAAAACAAGTTATATATGGGAGTGAGTGCCAGCAGCATACACATTCCTAATATAAAAGGCAGAAGCTGTTCTATTTTCCTGAATTCAAAGCTTTTTTTTGGGGGGGGGGGGGATCGCAAGCATACACATTTCTATACACTATTTAAGAACTAGAGAGAGTAATAACACTGTTACCGAAACCTCCAACGTACTTGCTCCAGTGCCGCAGATAACTGAGGACTGCTTTAAATCTAATTATGTTTAATTATATTTAAATATTATAACCTTTTATAAAATTTGTGATAGTTCAATTTAATTTCTTTCAGTGAGCAAAGTACACCTTGCAGCGTATTCTTAGTGATTTATCTTGTTTGTGCTTGTTTTTCTATATTATTTGAGATTGGTGTGATACCCAAAAGATATGGTTTCCCCATCTATATTTATTCCAAATTTGTTAAACCAGGGCATTTTTTCCCCAACGAAAAACTTATTACGATGAATGTTTATGATGCTTTAAGATATCAATATCTAGATAATAATGCTAAAAGCTCTTTTGAGATGTGTTCCAACATGACAAGAGTTAGAAAATCTACTATGTACCGAATACTGAAGGAGAAAAAAACAACTGGAATTGCTAATACTCCCAAGCTACATTCGATCACAGGCAGACTAAAAACCTCGTTAGAAGAAGAGATGAAAACTGCAATCAAAGGAGTTGTACATACATATAAGAAGCAGATCCCAACTGTCGACAAAATTCTAACTAAAATCAATGAAGATCGGGATTTACTTGAAATTGAAAGAACTGAGCTCTGGAATTTGCTCAGAGAACTTAATTTTTACTGGGAAAAACCAGATAGGAAATCTGTTTTCATAGATCGTCCGGAAAATGTTGAAGAAGGAAATATCTCTCTCAAGCAAAAGGTAGAGTTGCTGGAAATAATACAACTTACAAAATTAGTAATTTAAATTAACTTTTGAAAGATTTTTGAATAAAGTTAGTGCAGAAAATTGGGAAAAATCCATATAATAAAAGAATAAAAGAAAATGTGGAAACTCGATCTCATGATCGGTGAGAGAGAAAAATCAATTATAATTAATTTAAGCGAAGATAGCTGATTTTGATTACGAATTAAATACGTAATGTTTACCATCGTAAACACAATTTATTATTTAAATTTTCTGTACCATATAAAAATTAATTACATTTGAACCCTCTTTAGTTTAATTTTAATTCTGCAGATAGTTTAAGAAATAAATAAACTGAAACGTCAAATATCCTAAAAATGTTTTTAATTAATAATAAAATGACCGATAGACCCAAAAAAGTTTTAATATTATATGGACGAATTTATTTTTTATATATGTTTAACTTCTTGTATTTTTGACAATGGGTATTTTGTAAGTATTTAAATTATAACTGAGAATTTTTTAAGAGAAAAAAGCTACATTTTAGTCTGATTTTGCCTAAAACAGTTTCTATGCCAAAATTAAAAATAATAAAAATACAGTTGTGATTTGTGTTAAATATGTAAAAATTATCTATATTTTCTAATGTATGTTAATTATTAAGAAATCATAAGAATAAAAATAATATTATAAAAACTTTATATTTTAAGTTTATTGCCGAAATAATATCCCATGCCATAAATACTTAGTGATAAAATAAATCTCTTTCCGACGCCTATGACAAGGATTAAAATCCTTTTTAACACTTCACACATCCAAATATCTATTGTTATCCAACCCAAATAGTCCATTATTATAGACCGGTATTTTTGATTATAAAATTTCTAACCGATTCCTATGAAAAATATATATGTCTAACAGATTTTGCCAAAGACACCGGGCTAAAGAACACAGGTAGTTTATGAAGAAAAAAGGGTCAAAAATGATTTAATACTCTCTCTAGTTCTTGAATAAACTATAGTATAAGAGGCAAAATGGGGTCTATTTTCCTAAACTCAAAATTTTTGAGGGGGGGGGGGGGGGAGGAAACTAAGGTGCTAGCATCAGTGTAACGCTGGACCACGATTCGCTGAGTACCAGTTGGGTATAAATATCAGACTGTTGCTTCTCGATCTTCATTCAGTATTTTAATCTCGTGAAGTAAATATCCCTGAAGATGCATCGTGCAATCGTAGGCGAAACGTCGGTAAATAGTTTCAATTTGAAACTGTCTGAGCCCACGAACCATGATTTTCTTCCTCAGAATAGTTTAAACTTATTGATTTACAGATTTGACTAAAGAAAAATAACCAATAATTACAAACTAATGTCACACAACAAAAAACTTTACTCTAGTAGCGCATGACATCCAATAAAAAACTTTACTCTATTATAGCATCTTTATTCGAACTCATATACAGGGTGATTCAAAAATCGATCACGAAACTTAAGGGGGTGATTCTACTTGACAAAATAAGGGTAGAGCTTCATATAATTTTTTTTCCAAATGTCATTCGTTTTCGAGTTACAAGCCGTCCAAGTTCAAGTTTTTATTTTTTGTTTTTTGAATTACTCGCTTACAGGAAAACCGATTTGACTAATATTTGAAAGATAGGCTAAGTCTTCTGCGCTTCATCATTTTAGTAACAATTCACATTGATTGTTTGCCGTTAGAGGGCACTTTACCTACATTGCAAATTGTTTTTTTGTCATAATTTTTTAGTGTTGACAGCTACAGTAGTTTTTGGCATAATTTCTGAAAGACTGATGCCAGGCCTTTAAAAAAGGTGCTCTTTATTTACATCGCTAAACCCAACGGTTTAGACGTAAATCACCCTTAAAAATTAAGTGGTAAATTTACTTTTCTCATTTCATTACCACCAGCTACCAGGTAAATAGCTATCAAAGTATACTAGAGCTGTCAGTTTAACATCAAATAAATTCGCTTTTTAAACTATTTAATTTATAATCTTAAAATAACTAATAATGGCTAATCACCAATATTCAAATATCGAATATTGTGATATCCATTTTTGTTATGGAAAAGCAAATGGTAATGCAGAGTTGGCAAAAAGATATTATATGGAGAGTTATCCGGAAAGAAATATCCCTCATGCTCAAACATTTTCCAGTGTGCACAGGAGGCTTGCGGAATGTGGTTCCTTTAAAAGTTATAATGGAAATAGGGGAAGACCTAGAACTGCTAGAAACGTGCAACAAGAAGAAAGAGTGCTTGAAATTATTGAAGATAATCCAGGTATTAGTACTAGAAAAATTGGGAATGAAGTGCGGCTCTGTCAGGCTAGTTCATGGAGGATACTAAGAGAAGAACAACTCTACCCATTTCATTCAAAAAAGGTGCAGGCTCTTTATGACGATGATCGGCCGAGACGGTTGGAAATGTGCAATCAGATCCTAGCTAAGTATGAACACGATAATCGATTAATTGGCGTCATATTATTCACTGACGAAGCTGCTTTCACTCGTGATGGCATAACAAATCTACACAACATCCACACATATGCTTACGAGAACCCAAACAATGTGGTAGAAACGAAACATCAGCGTAGATTTTCACTAAATGTGTGGGCAGGGATAATAGGAGATTACCTTATTGGTCCTCATTTCTTTGATGGCCCATTAACTGGTGACGTATACTTAGATTTTATCCAAAATCGTCTCCCATTGTATCTGGAAGATGTGCCATTGGAAGTAAGGGCCAACATGTGGATCCTCCAAGACGGAGCTCCGCCCCACTTTAGTATACGTGTCCGACAGTATTTGAATGCAACGTATCCTGAGCGATGGATAGGACGAAGTGGACCATTGGCATGGGCAGCGAGGTCACCAGACCTTAATCCTATGGATTTTTTCTTTTGGGGTCATTTGAAACAATTGGTGTACGATATTCCAGTAATCAACGTCGAGGATCTTCGCTTCAGGATAATCGAAAAGTGCCAAATTATTAAAGAAACACCAGAAATTTTTCATCGAGTTAGGCGACATTTTTTGAAGAGTGTTAGGAAATGTATTGAAGAAAATGGGGGACATTTTGAGAATCTTTTTTAGTTTGTTTAGTACTGTTTCATTAATTTTTATCAATTAAATTTCGTGATCGATTTTTGAATCATCCTGTATTTCAAACTTTAAATGAACACCACGCTGTGGAAGCAGTGTAAATCGATTTGTTTAAAGCTGTCGATTAAGTCCACCATGACATAATTTTCACAAAATGATTGTTGACGGAAACCGATTAGCTTGTTGTTGAACTTATGATAATTTTCATAACCAGTATATAAAATTTCAAAACAGTTTTTCTAATAATATTATAATGACTTTATGACGTATTTTAAGGAGATCGCTTTTTAATTTTTCTTAAAGATATTACTTCTTAATTTTTAGATTATAATTTGTTTTACGTTGATTATTTAAACATTTTTTATAATATGTAATGATTTTAATCGATATAAAACATATTGAAATAACAGTTCAACAAACTGATTTTTAAGTTGGCTTAATTAAAACCAGTCCGCCTTGATATTTTCGACTTTGCTTTTATCTGTTTTTTGTTTTTGTTGTTAAAGGCAGTCATGAGGAAGATTAGTGTTATTTCATTACTATCGAGGAATAACGGGTTTTGAAGAACAAAAGTGCGTATTCAATGAGTAAATAAAAGAAACAGTTATATTACAGGTAAAAAGCCTTCCATTTTTATCCTAACTAGAATAATATCTATATACATTTTTCCTTTCATTTCTTTCGCTTCTCTATAATTTTTGTTTACTGCTTGGCACACAATAGTAATTTTAATGCATTTATTCTACACTAGCGACCCGCCCCGGCTTCGCACGGTTGCAATGCTGATACTAAATACACTACAGAAAAACTGTGACTATTTATTTTATTTTTACAACAATTATTACATCGGCCTCCGACGCGCTATTTATAGGCACGCTGCCGCCGCCCCGGTCGGCCAGTACCGCCGCAAGCGCTACTTCCCGCAATTTTAAATCTGTAATATCTTCGAAAATATTCATTTAAATCTTGTGCTGTAAAGGACCATATAGATCTATATTAAATCAACAATGTATTTAAGCTATTTAATTGGATAAGGATTAATGCTGTATTGGTTAAAATCGCTTCAAAATTTGCCATTATTTGTCGTAAAAAGTAAATGACAAAAAAATGTTATTGTGAGATATCCATGAGAGATAGACATATACCATCGCGGAGTTTTCTGTAGACCTTTTCAATGTGTACAAATAATTAGTACATTATTTTGATAAATCTCGTAGGGTTCAGCCTGCGTTTGCAATGTAAGCGGAAAAAAATATGATAATTAACGACATCACATTAGAAACCTCAAAAATAACAGTATTTCTTCACTATTTAATGGATGTTATTATACATATAAACCTTCCTCTTGAATCACTCTATCTATTGAAAAAACCCGCATCAAAATCCGGTGCGGAGTTTTAAAGATTTAAGCATACAAAGGGACATAGGGACAGAGAAAGCGACTTTGTTTTATACTATGTAGTGATTATGTAAAGGATTTTTTATATTTAGCACTATAACTAGCGGCTTTATTAGAAGAGATGGAAAAAAACTTGAAATACGAAAATTGTAGGATTTCTTCCATGCTCTCTACATTTGTTAACAAAAACAGTGACGCATCATAAAGTTGAGAAACAAGGGAAATGTTCATTTTTAACCGACTTCTACAAGAAGAAGGTTCTCAATTCGTCGACTATGTATTTTTTTTTATGTATGTACACCGATTACTCCGGAACGGCTGCACCGATTTGAATGAAATTTTTTACGTTATGTTCAGAAAGTTGCTGCGGTGGTCCCATATTTTTTTAGATGAAATTGGTGCAGTAAAATCCATGATGCCGCTTACAAAATGGCGGCCAAAAAAATTAATTTAGTCCGATTTTCTCCAAAATTGGTGTGGAGGAATTTTCGGGATTGTACTCAACGAATCTGAAATTATCTTTAAAAAACTCAAAATGGCGGATCCAACATGGCGGACAAAAAAATTTCTTTTGTCCGATTTTCTTCAAAATTGGTATGGGGGAGTTTTCGAAGTTGCACATAAAAAATTCAATATCAATATGGCGGACAAAAAATCGATTTTGTCCGATTTTCTCCAAAATTGGTACAGGGGAGTTTTCGGGGTCGCACATGACAAATTTAAAATAACTTTTTTTAAATTCAATATGGCGGATCCAATATGGTGGACGAAAAAATCAATTTTTTCTGATTTTCTCCAAAATTGGTATGGGGCAGTTTTCAGGGCCTCACATAACGAATCTAAAATTATTTTTAAAAAATTCAATATGGCGTATCCAATATGGTGGATAAAAAATTAATTTTGTTCGATTTTTTTCAAAATTGATATGATAGCACATTGCGAATTTGATATTATTAAAAAATTAAATATGGCAGATTTAAGATGGAGGATTAAAGATTTTACATGTCTCGATTTTGTCCAAAGTCAGTATTGGGGGATTTTTATTAGTGTTAATTAAAAAATTAAAATATTTTTTGAAAAACTCAATCTAGCGGATTCAATATGGTGTCCTAAAAATTTTACATTTTTCGACTCTCCGAAACTGATATGGAGGGTTCTTGTGGGTGTAAATTATGAATTTAATAGTTTTTTTCTGGATTCAATATGGCGAACGCAATATAGCTGACTAAAATGTGGAACTGAATCGTTTTTGAGGATGTAATAACAAATACAAAATTTTAAGAAAATCTAATGTCAGATGCAATATGACTGTTTAAAAATTTTAAATTTCTGGTTTTCATCTAAAATTGGTACTAGGGGGCTTTGAAGGGTTTAAATTTAGATTAGAATAAGACGTTAATTTTTTTTTTTTCAAAAAGGGTGTGCTGAAAATTTTACCTTATTCGCATTTTTTCAGATTTGATATTAGGGGGTTGAAGAAGTTAATTTTTTACAACTATTAGGTTGGTAAGATACAATATGAATGACTGAAAATTTTACATTTTCCGATTTTGTCTAAAATCGATATTGCGGTGTTCTTGGGGCGTATACAAACTCAATATGCAGTATGAAAAATATCGGGCTAAGAAATTTACGTCTCAAATTCTACCAATCTAAAATTAATTTGAAATTTAAGATAGGGGACTTACTATGACAGGCTAAATATTTGTATGACACAATTTCATTGGTATTTGGAGAACTCTAAGAATCAAAGAATTTTTAGTGGTTCATTTTAGGGTGTTTACAACTTCGGTTAAAATGAGTACTTTTTTGCCATCTTCGTGTCATTGCGAGGTACACTAATCTCGATTAGCACTTGGTTCATATCATAATGAATTCAAAACTAAAAATAGAAAAATAAAATTTTTATAAAAAAATTGAACCGACTTCTAAAAGTGCGCTAAAAAGTGAAAAGTAACTAGAAATTTTTATATGAAATTGAAATTTTTGAAGTCGGCACCAAATTATTTCTAAATGAAATAAACAACTACTAATATATACAAATTATGGTAAGAAAGCAATTAAAAATAAAGTGTTTTTAATCTGTTAACGCGAATCACATTTTATCAGGTATTAGTTTGACGCTGACTTCATAAATTTCAATTTCATATAAAAATGTATAGTAATTTTCCCTTTTTAGCGCACTTTTAGAAGTCGGTTCAATTTTTTTATAAAAATTTTAGTGCATCAAAATTGACCTACCCGGTAATAAAGTGCGATCAGTTTGGTCAGATAATATTGGGTTGGCTCATGTTTGGTTAAGTTAGGTAAGGTTAGAATTATTTGTAGGTCAAGGCTCCACTGCTTATGCTTTTTGTTCTAAAATTAACCTGCCAGTCAGTATAGTTGAATCTGTTTGATTATGTTATATTAGGTTAGGTTAGATTTGGTAAGGTTAAGTGAGGTCAGATAAGGTCCAGTTAATTGTAAGGTTGGAACTCTGCAAACATTGGTTTTTAGGTGAAAATATGCCTGACAGGCAGTTTATTACAATTTTTCCTAAAATCAGTGGTTTTTAAGATTTTTTTGACGTTAGGGTTGAACCAAGACCCAGTTGGACCATTCTGATGACGGATTCAAATTCAGCGGGTCAAAATACATAAAAATACATATGTCTCGTCCCCAGATCACGACACTTTTTTTTGTGTGGCTGTGTTATTCATAAACTGATATATAAAAAAAATGAAGAGGCCTGGAAAACAAATGCTTTATTTAAATATTCATTGTGACGTTTTAATATGGTTTCTAATACCAATTTTATCAACATATTAGGCGACCCATACATCTATAATAATATTGCACCATATTTTCACTGTGCAATAATATTAAATACCCCCTTGAGTCTTTTGCGTTATTTGGCAACTGAAAATACTTTTAAGGATTTAAAATTCAGCTGTGATATTTCCCTACAAGTTCATACCATTAACCTTATGGAAATTTTTGAAGCAATAATACCAGTTTTCAAGGATTATATTATGGTAAAAAAATCTTTATTAGCTTTATGTATTATTTAATTTTAATTACACTGGACAACAAAAAAAAATGTTTTTTGCCGTTGTTCGCAATTGTTTTTTTTTTCATACCTTGGCATGAGAATAATTCTAGTAAAGAATATACAATGTGTTCAAGTTAAAAAATGAAAATTTCTTTTCTCGATTTGTCTATTCGTTATTGTTTTCCATAAACAAATCTAAAAGATAATTTGACAGAAATATTTCTTTCGTATTTAAAATTTGTTTCCATCTTTTATAATAAAACCTATAGGTATGGTGCTAAATATAAGAATAAAACTTCTACAAACAAAATAATGTTTATTTAAAATGAAAGTTGTTACGGTTTTAATTTGCCTGTCTATTTTCCTATCTAGAATGGTAATGTTTACGCTTACCTCCTCGATCATTTGTGTGTTTTGTTTTTTTTTTGTTTTGGAACATATTTACGAATGAAAGAAAATATTTTGTTTATAAGAATTAGGTTCACAATTATGTTATTGTAATGGATGGTAATTGTTCGATAGTTCTTGTTGTTGTTATGTTGACTTCCTAAGGCTTCTCTCCTTTGTACCTAAAATATAGAACTACATTAGTCTTGTACAGAGTGGCTCGGTATAGAATATTTAGTCAGAGATTATTAATTTGAATTGTCTTTTACAGTTATTGTTACCCTCATCGAGAGATCTCAAGTAAGCAGATAATCATTTGGCTGCAGGATCGACAGATTTCTGAGTGGAAGCTCTCTGGACTCTGTTGGATCTTCTATGTCTTCTAGGCAGTTTAAGTTTCCCATTTTGTCAGTTATCATAACTATTACAGACTCTATTGAGCAAAAAACGGAAAACTACCTTAGTGTCAAATGTAAATAAAGTTTAAGGTTAGAATCTACTCGACTTTTCTTGTTCAGTTTCACTTCAACAAAGCCTTTTTACTGATATAAATTCTTGAACGTACCACAATTGTCTTAGTTAATTGCTAATAAAAATTTCTTGTCATAATTTTAAAATTTCATATTTCTATTTTTTATTGTTTTGAAGCTTGTCAGTTGTCAGTCAATATACAGATCCCTGTATCTTTTCCCGCCGTTTCCGTGGACGTTTTTCTGGGGGGACATGAAAAAAATCTGAGAGTGATTAGAACTTTCCTTGCAGAGTTGCACCGGAAAGGTCACTTGGCAATTTTGCTAGTTTTTTTTAATTGAAAGTTTCGGGTCCTTGACCAAGTTGATAGTAACTGTGTTGTTAACAGCCGTATGCTGATTTAGTTTGGTCAATTCGGGGGACAAACCCGACATCAAGTTTTGCTATTTTTTTGTTCCACCACGAAAAGGCCACATAACATCACTGGCCTTTTTCTGTTCCCTTTTTCTTTCCCCTTTTTCTATTTTCCTTTCATTGCCCTCATTTGGAACCCTTATCGGGGCCTTCTGGCTGACTTCTCAACGGTACCTGCCTTGGCTGCTGTACATACCAGACCACTAGGCCATTCTTGCGAATACCTCTACGGCACCTACCTTACATGCTACATATCACCACACCGAGTGATCCAGAGCCTCAATATCAGCACATCAAGAAGCCGTCGTTAAACAGGTTTTATGTGTCTGTGTCGTTTTCAGGGTATCATAGACTTTAATGCCTTCAGCATCACCAGTAAAATTTAAAGCCGTTGTACTTTTCTTTTCATTTTAAACATAAAATAAATGAGTAATTAGTGTACTTACCTTGGTAAGATCTATTGTGTTTCCTCGTATGGTACAATTAATCAACTCTTGAAACCATATGCAGTTGATATCTTTCACATATGTAAAAGGGGCACATTTGTTAACTCAGGTAAACAGACCTGTTTACGCGGGTAAAGTGCACTTAATACTATCATTATTATATATATATATATATATATATATATATATATATATATATATATAGTTGCCATTTATAGTAAATCGCTCTCGTATAATTAGTGATCTAGCCAAAACACTGAGTAAATTAAAATTTCTCATTTTGTTAGATTAATTTAGTTCTGAATTGTCAAAAAAAAAAAAACAGCTGAATGTCCGAAGTTCTTCCTTCAAAACAGAGAAGCGCTGGGCCACTCTCGGTGGTTACGTTTACACCAACGCACGTAATATAGATGCTTGTTTTTTTAAATCTTTTGGGTGTTTTTCTTATAATTTAATTAAATTTCCTGTTTTAGTTTTGTTAGATCGGTCTCTGCCTTGACCTTTAGGGCACATAAAACAGGTGGCGCATATACCCACACCACTCTCCGTTCCCTTGGAGGCTAGCCGGGGGGAGCCCTAAAAGGTACAGACCAATTACAGAGCCACCTGACAAGTTACATAAACGCATCTCTTTCTTTTGGTTTTTTTTTTTTAATTTTTTTATAACAATGTTTTTTTGGGTGATTTAGAGAAATTATTTATTTATTTATTATTTATCTATTATTATTTTTTTCTATTACAAAGTATAAATTATCTCAATATTTCCATTGTGTTATCTTATCAAGTGGAATGAAAACACTATCAGATAAAAGTAGAGCTTTCAAAACGTGCAAATCTCGACAAATGCAAAATATCCCATTTAAAAACACCCTGTTTTAAAATATCAAAATGGATTGACCACAACCTCAATATAATGTAAGTTAATTTTTGAATACTATCTTTTTTATAGGTGACTTATTCCTGAAAGAAAAATGACCCTAAATTTAAGGGAACTCGACGAAGACGAGGTTTACAAACAAATTTTCAAGGAATTCAATAAAACTAAAGAAAATCTATATGAAGATATCAATATATTAAGGAAATGGACTGAAACTCAACCACATTTTCCTGAAAAACCAAGTAAGTTTGTGAATTGTCCGTATCTTTCTAGTGTCCTTGCGCCAATATAATTTTGTGACGTAAAAGTTTTCTCTTTTCAGAAAATTTCTAGTGGAAGTATAATTTTTTGGCATTTTCCAGAAAGTAAAATTTTTAAGACTAAAGCTTGGTAACGCGTAGGCTATAAACGATCTCTAATTTATACTAAACTAGCGACCCGCCCCGGCTTCGCACGGGTGCAATGCTGATACTAAATACACTACAGAAAAACTGTGACTATTTATTTTATTTTTACAACAATTATTACATCGGCCTCCGACGCGCTATTTATAGGCACGCTGCCGCCGCCCCTGTCGGCCAGTACCGCCGCAAGCGCTACTTCCCGCAATTTTAAATCTGTAATATCTTCGAAAATATTCATTTAAATCTTGTGCTGTAAAGGACCATATAGATCTATATTAAATCAACAATGTATTTAAGCTATTTAACTGGATAAGGATTAATGCTGTATTGGTTAAAATCGCTTCAAAATTTGCCATTATTTGTCGTAAAAAGTAAATGACAAAAAAATGTTATTGTGGAATATCCATGAGAGATAGACATATACCATCGCGGAGTTTTCTGTAGACCTTTTCAATGTGTACAAATAATTAGTACATTATTTTGATAAATCTCGTAGGGTTCAGCCTGCGTTTGCAATGTAAGCGGAAAAAAATATGATAATTAACGACATCACATTAGAAACCTCAAAAATAACAGTATTTCTCCACTATTTAATGGATGTTATTATACATATAAACCTTCCTCTTGAATCACTCTATCTATTGAAAAAAACCGCATCAAAATCCGGTGCGTAGTTTTAAAGATTTAAGCATACAAAGGGACATAGGGACAGAGAAAGCGACTTTGTTTTATACTATGTAGTGATTACACAAAAAGACTTTTAAATAAAACGACGAAAAAAGGTTGAAGAACATCCAATCTTACAAGATGTTAAGTTGCAACATGTCACTTAAGCTTCATTTTCTTTACTTTCATTTGGAATTTTTCCCTGACAATTTAGGTTCAGTTTCAGACAAACACGGGAAAAGATTTCATCAACAAATTATTCAAATCAAGAAGTGGTTGAACCCTCAAACGTGACACCGATCCAGGCGAATATAAGCGAAAAAAGTCAACAGGATAATTAATTTCATTGAATTATACTTTTTTCAATACAATATTCCTTATACCTTATGTAAATGAAAGTTGTTAATATGTAAAATATCTTATGTACAATATATTAGTAATAGAATTTGAGCTTTGAATACAAATTATTATTTATTTGCCTTTATAGATTTGAAAAGAAAATACGATTGAGGCTTCTTGATATGGTTATTTTTCGATTTCTATTAAAAGTTAAATTTTCATCATTTTTGAAATATTAATCATACAGAAAACAAAGAAGTTAAAAACATCAGTTATTATTACATTCCAAGTTAACAATTTTTATTTTATATGAAATCCCCATTAGCTGTCAAAGCAATATTACACTTACTACAATTGTAGGTGAAGTATGCTTGATATAAAATAATGAGACGCTAGATACCATTATTGGACGTGCAAATAAAAGAAGATCACAGTTTGAAGATGTATTATACAGATATTTTATTAATGTAACATTTTCTATATATATATATATATATATATATATATATATATATATATATATATATATATATATATATATTCCTTTAAATCGTTATATATCTTCATTGTTAAATTTTTAATGCTACGGTCAAAAATATTGTACATTTTAAAAATGTTTCTATATATATATATATATATATATATATATATATATATATATATATATATATATATATATGAAGTAAAAAGCGAACAGTAAATGCAAACTTCTCTCCATCATATCCTTTCTGTGTTAGAGGTTGCACAGTTAGAATAAATTGTAATAAAACGCAATTTATCCCATTCCACCACCATTGAGATGATGGCCCACCTGTACCACCATACCGAGAAGAAAATCAAAACTTACCCTCCCCGCCACAGTGATACGGTAGAGGTACATGTTTCGTCTCTATTAGACTCATCAGGGTACCGACATGCACCTGGCTGTGCAAAGGACAGTTCGGAAGGAAGCATGAAAATACTGAACGCGGCTTCGCCGACTTCCCGCCGGATGGCGTATATGTGTTTATGCGGCTTTCACGGATTCCCCCGTGTGAGATGCAATAGCAGTGGATATATCCACATTATGCCGTTGTAGTGCTGAAATCACATTCAGCAAACATACAACTATATGCAGCTCCGTATTTGAATGAAGTAAAAAGCGAACAGTAAATGCAAACTTCTCTCCATCATATCCTTTCTGTGTTAGAGGTTGCACAGTTAGAATAAATTGTAATAAAACGCAATTTATCCCATTCCACCACCATTGAGATGATGGCCCACCTGTACCACCATACCGAGAAGAAAGTCAAAACTTACCCTCCCCGCCACAGTGATACGGTAGAGGTACATGTTTCGTCTCTATTAGACTCATCAGGGTACCGACATGCACCTAGCTGTGCAAAGGACAGATCGGAAGGAAGCATGCAAATACTGAACGCGGCTTCGCCGACTTCCCGCCGGATGGCGTATATGTGTTTATGCGGCTTTCACGGATTCCCCCGTGTGAGATGCAATAGCAGTGGATATATCCACATTATGCTATTGCATCTCACACGGGGGAATCCGTGAAAGCCGCATAAACATATATATATATATATATATATATATATATATATATATATATATATATATATATATATATATATATATTAATTGTCTTTGTGGCACCATATTAACATATTATTTGTTAAAGTGACTCCCAATTTTGCAAAGAGGCACCCGCATTTGGGAGCCACATTGTTTTGCGTATTTTAAGTCGCCATACGATTGGAAATGTCCATCTAAGTTGATTGCCTAAAAATAGGCTGGGTGCTATATTTACTCCAATTCCATTGAAACATACAGTTTAGTTCATTCATTTTGGTATAGGTGTCGCTCTGCTATATACACGTGTATATTATTATACGATTATTGTTAATCTGGCACCTTCTTAACGCTAGCTTGTTGTGGCACCAGAGATCAGGCAACACCGTCGAGGCGTTATCGGTTGATATTTATTTCTCAGTGGTATCCACGAAATGCTGATCAGCAATAATTATTCTCTCGGTATTTAATTTGTCATAAGCCAATTCGCCGTTTTTATGTGCAAATTATTGTGTTAGTTACATGTAAATGTATAATTTCAAATTTTATTTTTAAGGACGGACGGCAATGATTATTTATTTTGAAATTTACAATATAGCCATTGTGGTTAAACTTTATTGAATTTTTTCAAGCCAACCTAGAATATAAAAATTTTTGGGTATATATTTTTAATTATCCCAAAAAGAAAATAATTTATACTCGTTTTTAAAAAATGGATTTTGAGCTTCAGGCTATAAGTCTAAATAAATTATTATACAGAGTCCAATTCTTCATCCAAATTTATCCAACTTGTAAAATAACCGTAGTTACTTGGTTACGTAGACTTTTAAATATATTCATTTATAAAATGTCTCGTTTGTAATAAAAACTACTCAAACATAAAAGAAAAGTTGACTTATAATTTAATTTTATGGCTTCACTCTATACTAATTAAGAACAGAATAGACTTTATATTTTTTATTTTTTTAGTTTATGGAACCAAAAAAAGAAACGATACATGAATGAATATCTTACCGGTCACAATAACTTTGATTTTATAAACTACCGCTATCCTTCTCCTATAGGTCGTTAATGAAAAAAAGTTGTACAGACAATTTATATCCTGTGAATTCAACTCTGATTCTCTCTCCATACGCGTTTCGATCATCTGATGATCTCACCAGTGGAGCTGTAATGAACCAAGAGCAAAACTCTTAAGAAACAACTGTCTATATAAAATCTAAATTCCGATACATGTTGGCAGGATGTTAAACCTGTACACATTTTCGATGTTAGATTGTAAAATATCAACAGTCAAAAGATATCTATACATACACCGGAGTAGAGATAAACTTAGAAATTAAATTTCAGCAAGATATCAAGAAATTTTTCAGACAACTACATCTTCTCATGAAATCATTAGGTGATCGAAACGCGTACGGAGAGAGAACCAGAGTTGAATTCGTAGAAAATCTTTTTCCTTTTAACGACACTAAGAATACGAAAAATAATTAATTTTTAAATGATTTGTATATAAGTTATAGATAATTATCAAGAAATCTTGTAATGACGGTAAATAGTCAAAGGTAATCTTTTTGACGTATATTACTAACATTTATGAAATTGGCATCAGAAATACGGTGGATTAAAATTTATCACAAAATATATTCGTATTTTAAATTTATTTTATTTTAAAGTTTAGTTATTTTAAAGTTTCGGGCCAGTGGATTTACTGAAAAAATATTGAAAATAAACCCGATTTTGCAATGAATGTCACCCGCATGTATGGAGTTCAAAAAACAGGTAGGTATAAATAATATTTTCCCTAATATGTTTAGTTTACTTGCAGCCACGTCTTATGGGTTGAAATATTTATGATCTATACTTAGATCTTAGAACTAGATTTTTGCATTATTTTGAATCTAAAGCATATATCTATACTAACTTTTTTATAATCTCTTGTCTATATTTGTAAAACAGTTTTAGGTAAAGTATGGAAATTAATGTAGAATAAAAATTAAAACAAGAAATGTTAAAAAATTGTGTAGTTATTCACAGATATTTCAAAGTTTGCAGGGCGTACGATTTTAATAACCGAAATTTCCATTTAGTTACCTTCAGATAATACAACAAATCGTTAAAAAAATGTCACTTCAGAAATCTATGACCTAGGGCAAATCTCATACAGGCTAAACAAAGAGATATACGGTCTTTATAATATATTTAATTTACACTATTTCCGCTATGCGACATTTCTTACTTTTTTCTTGCAGAAAATCGATATGAATGAGCCACCGTATCTTATAAAAAAAACCAATACAAAAAAAACTCAAGTTTTGAGAAATTGAAATGGTATCTAAACACATAAGTCAAGGAGGTATTAAACTGTAACCCGGGTAGCCAAAAAAAAAACAATTAGGCCCTATCCACAGTATAGTGCCGCTCTTGATACGCTCTCGTTTCGATAAAATGTCTTTAAATGAAAAATATCTTACGATATCGAAATCTCCATGAAAGCGATAGTGTAAATAGATTCATTGTTTACCCCGTAAGAATATTTACCGGACCGAGAGCGTATCTGGAGTGTCCCTCTAGTGGAATCGAGCCTGTTAATACCTAGAAATGAAGATAATTTAGATAATGCTCTAAGAAGACAAATCATTCCAAAAAGGCGAAAGGTAGGAGATGAATTAAATGTAGACTTATATGTCGTTTGCCTACACGGTAAGGGATTTTACAAACAATTGACCTTGAGTCGACATATGAAGAAATGTTTTGCTAAAAATAATGATGGTATCCGTCCCTTGGCTACTTGGAAAGAAATACGGAGAATATATTAATTTCGTCGTTATATTAAAATTAAACGTTAGTAAGGAAATTTTCAGTAAGATGATACCAGATGAGACTATTCAAGACCTAATAGTAGCTCAGTATGGCGATGATTTGATTAAAAAAAAAACAAAATGAAGAATTTCAATATTAGGGCCAGAACACTTGGATAACACTCTTGCTGCCATTAGATCAATGTCAATTTACGATCCTGTGAACAGAAATTTTAGAACAATATCTTAGGATTATATTTCATAATCACCTTAAATAACTCTTTGTGATGTGGCATCGAAAATAATTTTGCGAAAAAAATACCGATATTTTTGGAAAAAGATAAATTGACTCTCAATGGGTCACATAAATTGCAGTTTAGCTTTAAAGGATCTAAATGATAAAGGATCTGCCAAACCGAAGTTTCTTCCTATCACAGAAGACATAATGAAATGGAAACTGGTAAATAAAAAAGCAAAAGGGTCTACGAAAAACTAAAGTCATTTAAATACATCAATGTCTGTAGATTTCTCTCAGAGACGGTGCTAGTTTCCACAGACAGAATTGTCTCCCTATTTAATGGAAATGAAAAAATGTTGTCCCAAAATAATCATAGCAATTAATGAAGGCAATTGTTCTGTAACTATTTTAGTCCCAAAAAAGTTACAGAAATATTTTTCTCTTTTCTGTCAACTTAGAAAAGGCAATTGGTTTTCGATCGAAAATTCATAGTTTTTCACTTATCCTAAATCAGTATTGGGTGGAAAATTAATCAGTTAGTAAAGTTCATAGTTAAGAGTCCAATTTGTCAACATTGAATAAATCATTATTTTTTCCAATGTATAACATATATTATCACATTAACCGTTGGTTAACTACTGTTTAAACTTATTTAGCAGAAGGATCTAGTTATCATTAAAACATTTTTTAAAATGCCGCAGATTGTCAAAGTTCCAGAAACATTCCAAATTATGGAAAAAGGAAATGCTGCCTAATTTAAAAATAAGTCTTTAGAGGAAATAGATATTACCATTGAAGGGGCTATTTGAGATATAGATGAAAATCAAGGAGGCACATTGATTGTTACCTATTAAATTTAATAATTTTCTGATAGAAATATTGATACGATAACAGAAAGTGCTCACAGACAATCTAGTTCTTAGCCTAGCACAAGTCAAGATCAGCGACTTGGTAGCTATTTATTGACAAAATTGAAGATTTTATTTTATAATTTATTTGATTTATTTCCCTTAAATAGATAAATAAATAATTAATTTTAAGAGAAAAATATAAATTGTTTAATTTTTCAGATTCACGATAAGCAAAAACATTCCTAAAAAAGGAGGATTTGAGCAGTTTACAAATTTAAATAAAACATCATTTTTAAGCACTGAATGGCTTAAAATAAATATCTACACCTTCAATTATTACATATTAAATATTGTGGTTTGAATAAAAAACTACTCGTATATTTAAACTTTGGTTTATTTCATTTCCGATGTTTATTTAGTTGCACAAATAAGATAAAAAAGTTACTTAGGTAAGCGATATTATAGTCAATATACAATTGAAATGTAATGTTTTTAGGACTACAAGAAAAAATTCTTTTTCAATATGTATATGTATATAAAAGATATTTAAAATTCTGAACGATTTAATATTACCTAGCTAATTTTAATAGTACAAATTTTCTGTTTAATAGTAAATGTACATGAATATTAGATACATATTTTTTGTACATATGCTCAATTTATATTAGTTCATATGATACAAGATATTTTTGAGCTATAGTTTCTGATAATAAACACAGTGCTTACGATAAGTTTTTTTATTTATAATATCTCATTTTTAATGTCTATTAAAACAAACAAGTAGTATTTATAATAATGTTAAAAATGATTAACTCTGATATCATTTGAAAACGATAAAATTACAAATGAAAACAAATATTATGCCTTAGGTAATCGATAAATGTACCTAATGATTTTTTTAACAATATAATAATAAAAGAAATAACTAATTTTAATCAAGTGTCATTCCTTTAATCCCTGAACAAGAAGCCTTTTCGTGCGTAAACCTCCAGTTACTTCGCTTTTTTCGAGGAATTCTTTGGCAACCACAATTTACCAAATAATCAATAGAGACAAATTTTCTATTGGGATCCTCTGATAGTCTTACTTGACTTATTTCACATCCCAAGGGGCAGAATCTTTTAAAGTCCATTCGCATGGCGGTAAGGAATACACAGTCGCGTCGGTAGTTATTATCTATGCGTTCAAACCTGCATATCCATCTATGTGGATTTCTCCCTATAAAGTTAAAAGAGCTTATTAATGATATTAATTAAAACTATGAGTTTAATATATTATCTAAGATACCATCTATAACTTGCCAACTTTTGCCATTCAGCATCTCGAAAGGCTTATATTATTTTTAAATATCCAAACATGTTTGAACAGAAAAATTCAATAGTTATATATTTTTTTAATATCCTTCATTAAATATTATAATTTCAATAAAATTTTTGTACGATCAAAATACAACTACAGTCATTGTATTGACGATTGAAAATGTTAATAAAATAAATAATATAAAAATATTGCACTATAAATCATCCCGCCTAAAAGCAATTTTTGGTAATTATTTTCTTAAACTCGTACATACCTGTTTGAGTAGTTGGCAAAAATTCTGTTAGGCGATACCCCGGAGGGGTTGACTCCTGCAGTAAACGTTCTGCTAATGCCATATCGGCTGCGTTGACACCTTCTGTACATGGCATTAAATCCACAGAATCAATCATTTTGATCATAGGAATCATAAAAACTAGCACATAAATTAAAACCATTTTCGTTTGTTAGACCGAATGACAAGAGTCGATAAAACAATTACTTACGACGGTTAAATAGTTTCTGACGAGTGGCTTCTTACTTCACTTATGTCACTTAGTCACCTAAAATTAGTGTCAATTCCATTTCATTTTTAAAGAAAACAGGCAACAGTGTTAGGTGCCACTTTGAATAACATTATAAAAAAAATTATACAGATTGGGTGCCTCTTGAACAGAAATTAATAGTGTTCCAGTAGGACAACTTATTTTATATACAATATACGCAGGGTGTCATATTTGCAAGCATTACATGGGTGTCAGTAAATGCAAAACTTACGTATATATATATATATATATATATATATATATATATATATATATATATATATATATATATATATATATATTGTTACAAACTTTATAGCGTTGTACATTTCTTAGTATTAGTTTGTGTTCGTAGTTTGTAGGGTTTTAGGTATATTGTCTAATGTAACGAACTTTGTAGCATTTTATATTTCATAGTATTAGTTTGTGTTTGCAGTTCGTAGGGTTTTAGGTATACTTGCTATAAATTCATAATTTATTTAAGTAATTTTACCTTTGTTAATTTCCTCAGGAGATGACTATGATAGAAGGTCTAGAAATCGCCGGATTATTCCTTTTTCTTATTTTGATTACCCCATGTAGTATGGAAATCCTTCTGGAGAATTAGGGAATCTTCCGGTATCGATCAAACGGGTATATAAAGGGTCCACATCGACTTTCGCGGTCAGTGTGATTTGAGAGTTCGTCGGTCGCAACTTGAAATTGTTTGACAAGTGTCAAAAGTAAGGTTGACAATAAAAATTATTTTGAAAGAATAGTGTGTTCAATTTTACAGTGTATGTCCGAAGATCGGCCGTCCGGAACAATATATATATATATATATATATATATATTACGTTTCAAAAATTAATACTACTATTCTGTGCTTGACGTTTCACCCAACGTAGTGGACTTTTTCAAAAGTATAATCTAAAATAAAAACAAAATACAACTAACATGGTCACAAACGCACACTCATAAGACTTAGGATTAACACTTAAATGGTACAAAATTAATTAAAAATATCAATTGAATAAAATAATGTGACATTAAAAATCAAAAATTAAAATTAAAAATTACAAATTAATCCCAGATACTTCAACGTCAAGCACAGAATAGTAGTATATATTAAGAAAAAATTTTAGAAAATTAAATGTTTATATATATATATATATATATATATATATATATATATATATATATATATATATATATATATTTTTCTAATATTTTCTTGGGTATAGGTTTTTCATTAGAGAAACAAAGGACAACAATTTTCTTTCTGACGTTTCGCTCTACATGGCGAGCTTCTTCAAAAGAGCTTGGTATATTTATTTTACATCTACAAAAATTACAGAATTTTCTATATAATAAACATATATCACAGCAATTACATTTTTATATTTTCAATTTAATTAAAATTAATAAAAACAAAACAGATTTTAAAATAGTCTTATAGTTTAAAATTTAAAACAATACAAACAGGTTAAAATAGTGAAAATTATAAAATAGTACATACCTTGAAAGTAGTTTTGTGTGTATGTTTAAAAATAAATTCAAATATGATCTTTGGTATGCAATTTGTATAGATAGATTTATTTTTATAAAAAGCAAAAAATAGGAAAAAAGATTATTATTTATTTTTTAATAACGTTCTTTTACCTGTATGAGTGTATATGAAATCGTTCCAAGCATCATTACATTATTTCTCATATTTATTATAGAGTCGCTTCAAGCATGTTTTATTCAAAAATCAAATTATAGTATATCTGACTTAAATTTTTGACATCTTGCTTGTCATTTACAACATTTTTATCTTTTTTTATGTGTATCATTTCTTTGATGACTAATTTATGATAATTTCTGTCGGTATCTAAAATATGGGTGTTTTTAAAATCAAATTCATGCTTAGATGTTTGTTCATGCTTATGTAAAGATGTCGATGCGTTTTTAGTATACTTGTGTCCATTCACTCTATTTTCAATATATTGTGTCGTCATGCCAATGTATTTCTTAGGACAATTGAGGCATGGAATTGCATATATTACGTTAGATCTTTTTTTGGTGGGAACTTTGCTTTTTAACTTCGTATAAAATGACCCAAGTAAATTGTTCGCCTTATGGCATACCGTTATGTTATGTTTATCCAAAATATATTTTATTTTTTCAGACAGTTGGTATATATACGGTAATGCAATGAAAGTGTTTTGTGTTTTGGTATTGTTAATTTTATTTTTTTTGTTTGAGTTATAATGTAAATAGGTTCTTTGTTTAATTATTTTTTTTATGAGTAGTTTAGGAAAATGGTTCATTATTAGGGTCTCTTCTACTTTTTTTAGCACTTCTGGGCGAAATTCGGGTGAAGATAATTTTATAGCTCGATCAACTAAGCCGATTATGACACTATTTTTTTGTTTATTTGGATGTTCAGAGTTAAAATTCAAATACCGGCCCGACCAAGTATTGGAAGAAAAATGGGACGATTTAAAAGAACACACAACATTGACACTCAATGAATTTATAGAATCTGTAAAACTTACAATAAATAATAATTATTTCCAATTCAAAGATAGTTTGTACCAACAATTAGACGGTTGTGCTATGGGTTCACCAATCTCCTCAACAATAGCACAAATAGTTATGGAATATGTGGAAGAAGAAGTATTGAAAAAACTTGATTTTAATATAATCTTTTTTAAACGCTATGTAGATGACTGTTTGGCTGCTGTACCCGAAAACAAAATAGATAGCTTGTTACAATATTTTAATAATTTCCACCCAAAACTGAAATTTACAGCTGAAATTGAAATAGAACAAAAAATAAACTTTTTAGACTTTACTATACACAGGAATAAGACGGATAATAGTCTTCATACAAAATGGTACACGAAGGATACTTGGTCGGGCCGGTATTTGAATTTTAACTCTGAACATCCAAATAAACAAAAAAATAGTGTCATAATCGGCTTAGTTGATCGAGCTATAAAATTATCTTCACCCGAATTTCGCCCAGAAGTGCTAAAAAAAGTAGAAGAGACCCTAATAATGAACCATTTTCCTAAACTACTCATAAAAAAAATAATTAAACAAAGAACCTATTTACATTATAACTCAAACAAAAAAAATAAAATTAACAATACCAAAACACAAAACACTTTCATTGCATTACCGTATATATACCAACTGTCTGAAAAAATAAAATATATTTTGGATAAACATAACATAACGGTATGCCATAAGGCGAACAATTTACTTGGGTCATTTTATACGAAGTTAAAAAGCAAAGTTCCCACCAAAAAAAGATCTAACGTAATATATGCAATTCCATGCCTCAATTGTCCTAAGAAATACATTGGCATGACGACACAATATATTGAAAATAGAGTGAATGGACACAAGTATACTAAAAACGCATCGACATCTTTACATAAGCATGAACAAACATCTAAGCATGAATTTGATTTTAAAAACACCCATATTTTAGATACCGACAGAAATTATCATAAATTAGTCATCAAAGAAATGATACACATAAAACAAGATAAAAATGTTGTAAATGACAAGCAAGATGTCAAAAATTTAAGTCAGATATACTATAATTTGATTTTTGAATAAAACATGCTTGAAGCGACTCTATAATAAATATGAGAAATAATGTAATGATGCTTGGAACGATTTCATATACACTCATACAGGTAAAAGAACGTTATTAAAAAATAAATAATAATCTTTTTTCCTATTTTTTGCTTTTTATAAAAATAAATCTATCTATACAAATTGCATACCAAAGATCATATTTGAATTTATTTTTAAACATACACACAAAACTACTTTCAAGGTATGTACTATTTTATAATTTTCACTATTTTAACCTGTTTGTATTGTTTTAAATTTTAAACTATAAGACTATTTTAAAATCTGTTTTGTTTTTATTAATTTTAATTAAATTGAAAATATAAAAATGTAATTGCTGTGATATATGTTTATTATATAGAAAATTCTGTAATTTTTGTAGATGTAAAATAAATATACCAAGCTCTTTTGAAGAAGCTCGCCATGTAGAGCGAAACGTCAGAAAGAAAATTGTTGTCCTTTGTTTCTCTAATGAAAAACCTATACCCAAGAAAATATTAGAAAAAAATATTTAACAAAAGGTTTAAGATACAAAAATAAATTATATATATATATATATATATATATATATATATATATATATATATATATATATGTTTATGCGGCTTTCACTGATTCCTCCGTGTGAGATGCAATAGCAGTGGTTATATCCACATTATGCTCTTGTAGTGCTGAAATCACATTCAGCAAATGTACATATATATGCAACTCCGTGGAGTAAAAAGCGAACAGTAAATGTAAACTTCACTCCATCATATCCTTTCGCTGTTAGAAGTTGCACAGTTTGAATAAATTGCTACAAAAACACAATTTATCCTATCCGATTTTCTTTATGGTGTAAAGGGTTAGACATTAAAGACAGGCGCTATCAATAAATTAGAGGCTTTCGTGATGTGGATATAAAGAAGAATCCTTAAGATATCATGGACAGCGAGAATGACCAATGAAGAAGTTCTCTCACGTATTGGGAAAGAACGTGAACTCTTCAACATAATCAAGAAAAGGAAGACGGCCTACCTTAGGCTATATATATATATATATATATATATATATATATATATATATATATATATATATATATATATATGAGAACTGTTCTCAGCGAGTAACGAGACGAACCGCACTTGAAATGCCAAATGAGATTTTGGCGAAACGTCGTTAAAACGATTTTTTGAACGAACGGATTGAAACCCGGAATAACCAAACTATTCATTCTACCATCCGTGAAAATCTACGATATAACATATATATATATATATATATATATATATATATATATATATATATATATATATAGGCTGAATGGGTTCTTGTTTCCCTTCCTCTAATTTAGTTTACCAATGAACATTCAATTTATACGTCACTTTCAGATTCACAGTGTGTGTTATTGTTCTAAAACTTATTTATTTTTTTAGGTGACAGAATCCTCAGATTTGTGATACTCTTCAACAAATTTAGCATCGAAAAAGCGAAACAAAAACTAGATATGTATTACACCCTACGTTCTCTAATGCCAGAATTTTATGCATGTGAACCATTATCCCCAAGGATGGTACTACAGAGCAAAGCACTTTATTGCGTGCCTTTACCCAAACCGACACCAGATTTCAAACGAGTAATTTACTTAAAACTTAATCCAAATTTTGGGCCGGAATTTTTTGTCACTTCACAAATTGTAGAACACGCACTGAACTTGTTTGAATTGCTCGTACAAGAAGACCCGTGTTATTGTTATCATTGTATCATCGATAGCAGCAATGTAACTGTTGGACATATTCCCAAATTCAATTTTATGGTTGTAAAGAAAGCTTCAATTATTTTAGAAGTATGTATACACATTGATATCTTTGGAATTACGAATAATATTAACTTTAAAAAGAGTATTCAGTAATAACTGCAAAAATGTTAAAATCAATTAAAAGATATCATTATCTCAATAGTAATGAACAGTGTAATCTACTGGTAAAAATGTTTGCCTAAATTTTTAACCGACTTGTAAAAGAAGGCGGATTAAAGATTCTACATCTCCCGATTTTGTCTAAAATCAGTATTGGGGTATTTTTGTTAGTGTTAATTATGAATTTTAAAATATTTTTTGAAAAACTCAATCTGGCAGATATAATATGGTGTCCTAGAAATTTTACATTTTTCGATTTTTCTCCCAAACTAATATTGTGGGTTCTTGAGGGTGTAAATTATGAATTTAAAAGTACTTTTTCAGGATTCAATATGACAAATCCAAGATAGCGGACTAAAAATTTTACATTTTTCGATTTTGTTCAAAGGTGGGACTGAATCGTTTTTGAGGATGTAAATAGCGAGGCTAGAAATTTTAAATTTCCGGATTTCATCCAAAATTGATACTAGCGGGCTGTGACGGGTTTAGATTTAGATTAGATTAAGACCTAAAACAATTTTTTTGAAATTCAATATAGCGGATGCAATATGGTGGGCTGAAAATTTTACCTTATTTACATTTTCTCAAATTTGGTATTAGAGGGTTTTCGGGGTCGTGTACTACGAATATGAAGTTAATTTTTTACGACTATTAGGTTGATAAAATACAATGTGAGGGCAGGGGCGGATCCAGCCTCTCTCTTTGGGGGGGGGGGGGGGTGATATCACAAAATTACAGTATGAAAGATTTTTTTGAATAAAGTTACTGCGGAAAATTGGGAAATATCCATATAATAAAAGAATAAAACAAAATGTGAGAACTCGATCTCATAATCGATGAGATAGAGGAACCAATTATAATTAATTTTAGCGAAGATAGTTTCACTGACTTTGATTAGGAATTAGATACGTAATGTTTACTAGTGTAAACACAATTTATTATTTAAATTTTTGTTTTTGTTGTATTTTATTGTTTAATGTTGTTTATATGTTTTTTAATTTTTTTATATATTTTTATTTTAGTGTGTCACACTCTTTAATTTTATATATATTTAATTCTAATTGGCCGTAAGTTTTTTATTATTTTATTATTTTGTTTGTGTCTTTTTCTTAAGCGTGTAGAATTAACATGTTTATCTTATTTTTTTGGGGCTATCGTATTTCCATATAGAAAAGTAAATTAAATTAAGATATCAGTACAATAGAAATAAAAATAAGTAGGTCTAATTTTAATTACAACATAAAAAAAAGTAATTATATTTTAATCCCTTTTTAGTGTTTAAGTGTAATTCTGCAGATGGTTTAAGAAATAAATAAACTGAAACGTCCAATACCCTAAAAATGTTTTTAATTAATAATAAAATGACCGATAGCCCCAAAAATATTTTATTATTATATGGACGAATTTATTTTTTTATAAATGTTTAACTTTTTGTATTTTTGACAATGGATATTTTATAAGTATTTAAATTATAACTTAGAACTTTTTGAGAGAATAATCCTACGTTTTAGTCTATTATTATAGACCGGTATTTTTGATTATAAAATTTCTAACCCATTCCCTATGAAAAATATATGTGTCTAACAAATTTTGCTAAAAACACCGGACTAAAGAACACAGGTAGTTTGCGAAGAGAAAAAGAGTAAAAATAGATTTATTACTCTCTCTAGTTCTTGAATAAATTATAGTATAAGAGGAAAAATCGGGTCCATTTTCCTAAACTCAAAGCTCTTGGGGGGGGGGGGGGCGATCTCAGGTTCTTTAAACATCGATATTCGGAGGTTTCTGGGGCCTATATTACCAATCTAAAATTAATTTGAAATTTAAGATAGTGGATTTATTTACTATGACAGACTAAATATTTGTTTGACACAATTTTCCTGGTATTTGGAAAAATCTAAGAATCAAAGAACTTTTAGTGGTTCATTTTAGAGTGATTTATAACTTGGGATAGAATGAGTACTTTTTTGACAGGTTGAAGTCATTGCGAGGTACACTAATTTCCGATTAGTATTTAGTTCAAAAAATTTATGGATATCAAAATGAATTCAAAACTAAAAATCGAAAAATAAAATTTTTATAAACAAAATTAAGCCGAAATCTAAAAGTGCGCTAAAAAGTGAAAAATAACTATAAATTTTTATGTGAAATTGATATTTTTGAAGTCGGCGCCAAATTATTTGGAAAGGAAATAAATAACTACAAATATATTCAAATTATGTTAAGAAAGCAATTACAAATAAAGTATTTTTAATCTGCTTATGCAAATCACATTTTGTCAGATATTAGTTTGGTGCCGACTTCAAAAAGTTCAGTTTCTTATAAAAATATATAGTTATTTTTCACTTTTCGAAGTCGGTTCAATTTTTTTATAAAAATTTTATTTTTAAGTATGTACACCGATTACTTCGGAACAGCGTCACTGATTTGAATGAAATTTTTTATGTTATGTTCAGGAAGTTGCTGCGGTGATCTTATATTTTTTTGGATGAAATTGGTGCAGTAAAATCCAAGATGGCGCCGACAATATGGCGGCAAAAAAAATAATTTTGTCCACGTTTCTCCAAAATTGGTATGTGGAAATTTTTGGGTCGTACCCAACGAATTTAAAATTATTTTTAAAAAATGTAACACGGCTGATCCAATATGGCGGACGAAAAAATTTAGTTTTGTCCGGTTTTCTCCAAAATTGGTGTGGGGGAGTTTTCGGGATAGTACATAACGCATCCAAAATATTTATAAAAAATTCAATTGAACTTTTTGAAATCGGCAAATTATTTGTAAATGAAATAAATAACTACTAATATATAAAATTATGGTAAGAAAGCAATTACAAATAAAGTATTTTTAATCTGTTTATGTAAATCACATTTTGTCAGGAATTAGTTTGGCGCCGACTTCAAAATTTCAATTTCATATTAAAATTTATGGTTATTTTTCACTTCTCGGGGTACTTTTAAAAGTGGGTTCAATTTTTTTAAAAAATCTTATTGATTTCATTTTGTACAGTAAAATACTTTTGCTCATGCCATAACCGGCTGCGATATTATATCAGCAATTTTTAAAAGTGGTAAAATAATAATATTTAAATTGTTATAAAAACGTAATGATTATAAAATGCAACCAATGGTATTAAGCACATTTAAAAATTACAGCAGCTAAAAGAATTATGTGAATGGTAAATATCCTGTGAATCAGGCTACTGTATAGATTTAGTCGTCATAATATATGACAAATTGCTCCATCAAAAAATGAGTTTAATATGAAAAAAAAATCTAGTTAATTACTTCTTAATCATATCCATAAGTTTGTTGATGTTTCTCGAAACCAGTATTATTTGAAAAAACCTATAGAATGAACAGCTTCTTTGTAATAAAAAGACTTTTGAAGAAATTGCTTTAGTTTCAACATTTTGATAACTTATTCTCAATAGTTTAGTTATATTTTTTTATTTTTATTTTTTTCAGAAAGCGTACTCAAATCGAGTTGCTTCTATTTATATGGTGAACTTTTCGCCGATATTGGAAACTGTTGTAAATAATGTTATAAAACCGTTTTTAAATCCAAAAATTAAAAATAGGGTGAGTTATATATTTTTATTAATTAATTAATTAAAATAAATCGTTTAAAATGTCTTCAATATCTTCTAAAATAATAAAAATTGTCAATTTTTGAATTTTATCCTTTATCTTCAAAACAAAAGAAAATTTTTAGGTTCTGTTTATTACATTATTGGTGTCCCTAAAAAGCAGCTCTCGACTGTTACATTAGTTTTTTACTAACTTTAATAGTCAACGGGATGGATAAATTAAGACAATTTATATTGTTATTTTAAATATAACATTATTATATATATATATATATATATATATATATATATATATATATATATATAAGTAATAAATATGCAGAGAAATACATTAAATTTAACACAGTGAACAAAGAGTTATAGGAAACTGAAATAAATTAATATATGAAAAACGTAAATATATATACAGGGTGAGTCAACGATTGGATGAAGTAAGTTTGTGCCTTTTCGGTGAAATTTACAAAGAAACTATATTTATTGTTTGATACAGTTTATTTTTACGCAGATTTTAAAAATATTTAGGACTCTACAGGGTGAGCCAAAAAACTAGGACAGCATAAAGTTGTATTTTTTTAAATAGAACACCCTATATACGAATCGTATTTTCGATTTAGCTTATAATTTTAAATCTTTTTTATTAAGGGTTTACTATAACAAAACTTTATAGTTTCTGAGATAATTAAGTTTAAAGAAAAAAAGTCACATTTTCAAGCATCAATTCAATCCTAAATAACGTTTTCAATTTTGTGACAAATATATTCAAAATTGGAATTTAGCAAGGCCAAGGACAAGTTAATATAATTTTTACCTAATATTTGCAATAAAAGCTACAGGGTGTTGAACACATCGGCTCAAATGTGAACAAGTTTAAATGAATAAATATCTTTTTTTTTAATGGTACACCCTGTATATTTTCATGTTATTTAATAGAGTAATAAAAACCCTAAAAGTTTTGTTCAATATATCCTATACCTATTTATAATAGTTTTTGAGATATTTCAGTTTTTCTTATTTTCCATACTTTTTTACAGAAATAGTCTTCATTATCATAGTAGCCATGTAAAATAATAAAAAGAAACTACAGAAACAAACAGAATGTGGTTAAACATGATGAAATACATTATTCGTTATATTACAACGGCAATAGATTAATTAAACATAATGTGAAAAAATTAACACAACAATGACGACAAGGCAAATACATATTTACTTTTATACTAAATTGAAACAAAAAAAATACCTATTAAATACTAAGATTAATTATTTCTTTTTAATAAGTGTTCGAATAAACGACCCTCTTGTGCAATGCACAAATTTAGTCTTTTTCGCAGATTTTCTCGGACCCTGGACAAAATTAGTGGCGTTATTGTTCTACAGGTATCCCTAATCCTGTTTCGCATATCTTCCACTGTTGTTGGTGGATTAACATACACCTTATTTTTAATATAACCCCATAGGAAGAAATCTAATGGGGTAATGTCGCAAGACCTTGGTGGCCACTCAATGAAACCCCCACGCCCAATCCATTTTTGCGGATATCGTTGGTCCAAAAACGCACGAACTTCACGATGGTAATGCGGAGGCGCATCATCGTGCTGGAACCACATTCTGTCGAGCTCATCCCTATCGAGACCTTGAAGCAGTTGGGGTAGTTCTTCTTGTAGAAAGTTCAGGTAACTATGGCCATTTAGTGGTTCATTAAAAAAGTCGGGTCCAATAATTCGATTATGATGAATACCACACCAAACATTTAATGACTAGTGGTTTTGATGTTGCATCTCTCTAATCCAAAATGGATTTTCTGTGGCATAATAATGCATGTTGCGTCTATTTACGGCACCGTTACTTCTAAAAGTAGCTTCATCACTAAACATTACCTTGCATAATAAATTTGGATTTAATTGAATCTCCGCATTTATTGTACGACAAAAGTTTACACGACTTTCAAAACCCTGTCCATGCAATTCTTGGTGTAATTCCATATGATATGGATGATACCTATATTTCTTGGTAGTACAATTAGCTGTGGATTGTGATGTTTCACATAATGCTGCTAACTGACGGCTACCCATATAAGGATTTTCCTGAACATTTAACAATACTTGTAGTTCTTTTTCTTCATTAGTTACTGGTTTGTTGACCACTTTACGTTTTGGATAATCAACAGTACCAGAAGAATCAAATCTTTGCATTAACTTTTGAAAAGTATGGGTATTAGGCTGGCGTCGATCAGGATACTTCATTTTGTAAATTCTTTGAGCAAGAAGGCAATTTTTTTGAGCCTCTCCTATTGTATAAATCATATCTATTAACTCATTCTTTGGAAAATTCATTTTACAATATAAGATGAATGCAAAAAAACCAAACTACACTACATAAAAACCAAAAGAAGTGATTGCGGTTATAAATTTGACACACAGAAAAATGTTCTTTTACATTGTTTTTGCCATGGCTACTATGATAATGAAGACTATCTCTGTAAAAAAGTATGGAAAATAAGAAAAACTGAAATATCTCAAAAACTATTATAAATAGGTATAGGATATATTGAACAAAACTTTTAGGGTTTTTATTACTCTATTAAATAACATAAAAATATACAGGGTGTACCATTTAAAAAAAAAGATATTTATTCATTTAAACTTGTTCAAATTTGAGCCGATGTGTTCAACACCCTGTAGCTTTTATTGCAAATATTAGGTAAAAATTATGTTAACTTGTCCTTGGCCTTGCTAAATTCCAAATTTGAATATATTTGTCACAAAATTGAAAACGTTATTTAGGATTGAATTGATGCTTGAAAATGTGACTTTTTTTCTTTAAACTTAATTATCTCAGAAACTATAAAGTTTTGTTATAGTGAACCCTTAATAAAAAAAGATTTAAAATTATAAGCTAAATCGAAAATACGATTCGTATATAGGGTATTCTATTTAAAAAAAATACAACTTTATGCTGTCCTAGTTTTTTGGCTCACCCTGTAGAGTCCTAAAAATTTTTAAAATCTGCGTAAAAATAAACTGTATCAAACAATAAATATAGTTTTTTTGTAAATTTCACCGAAAAGGCACAAACTTACTTCATCCAATCGTTGACTCACCCGGTATATATAAAGGTTTTATTACTAGTTAAAATATAAATGGAAAGCATCCGACCTGTAATATAATTGCTTCTTTTATTTACTCAAAATGAACTCTCATCTTTTTAAATCCTCATCCGTGGACGATAACGAAAAGACACTAGTAAGATTTATTATGATGACCTTTAACCATTAAAAAAAAAAAGCAAAAATGAAGTAACGTGAATTAAGTCGATTTATAAATGAGTTTTTTGAGGTGTTAGTTATAAGGTCGGTTCGACGGTATCTACTTATATTCGGGATATCCCTGCTCTCTCAACTGATCAACGGTTTGACTGCCTGAAGGTCAAAACATCCACTCGGTGGTCGGTTCTCGGGCGCCACCCTCGGGATTCATGTGGTCGAGGGCCCACGTATGCACCGGGCAGCTTGTTACAGTGGAGAAACGGCAAGCCAGGGGTCAATTGCGTGTATTAGTGCTGGCTGCCGGCTGCCAATCATTATCTGTAATGTTAAAAATGGGACTAGGTAATAAAACAAGCGGTTATAAAACATCCAGTATCCTGCATTCCATTCTTTTATACAGACATAGCCTAAAACTAACTTACAATTTAAGATGGACAATAATATAAACAAATAAACGGTCTGGGGGGCAAGAGTATATTTTGAGAGCTGATCACGGTAGCTGATACTGGTCGGTTGCGCTAAAGACGATAACCCGGCGATATCATTCACGACGCTATTCACATACCTCGTACAATACGGTTGCGACGCAATTCACGACGGCTTGTACGCAAATTATCGCGCCTCGTATCTAACATCCGCGTCACGGTGCACGGCGCTTCGTATTAATATTCGACCGACGGCGGTATACGCGGTATGTAACAATAACACAGCATCGTTCGGCGATAGGCGGCGTCTCTACACGGCGACGGTGATCTCTATACGCGACGGCGGCGATAAGCGTCGGGGCGGCAGTTGTTTAGCGCCCTTGTCAACGGACATCGGAGAGCAATACGGAAACAAAGATAATATTGACGGCATTTAGTGCGTGTGTGTATCGGTGACGATAGGAAGGAACGAAAGGAACTGACGCTGCCCGTTCTTATAAGGGTCCTCGACAGCGTCAGCAGGATGGAACGACATTGCCCGTTCTTATAAGGGTCCTCGACAATGCCAACCAATACCGGTAGGAAATTAAAGAAGGAACCATCACTGCCCGTTCTTATAAGGGTCCTCGACAGTGACGGTAGGATGACACAACATTGCCCGTTCTTATAAGGGTCCTCGGCAATGCTGGCCATTAGAGGGGTAGGACGTAAGGAAGGAAGTGTATGGTAAAACACCATATACACACAAGCCTAGCCTCACCTACATTGCTAGACGAGGAAGGCGCGGTCCGGCAGACGCCCCAGTCCAGTCCGTTTGGACTGTTGACCCGGGCGGAGAACGTGTAGTTCTCAGCGAAATAATGGTCTGCTCTATCGCGTTAAGGAACGCCTCCTTTTTTATATTTAGGTGTGGTTTTGTCGCTGAACGCGTATTGAATCGAGCTTTCCGGATTTCAGTCAGTCGTCAAAAGCGCCAGACTTGTCTGATGGTGTTCCTAAAACGGCTATAGTGTGCGATATCTTCATAAAGCAGGGACTATAACAATCTTAGGCGAAGCGTTTCCAAGTATAAAATTATATCGCTAGACCGAAACGTGATGCGTGGTTGGTCCTGTAACGAGCGCTATCGTGGTTCATAGCCACCAGGTCGCTATTTGTCGTTGTTATAAGGTAGAAATTAGAAAGTGAAAAGTCGTTTCCAAGTTTTTTCTACCCTATTGAACCGCAACGCAGGGGGGTGCGGTGAGAGTCCCTCCTAAACCACCCGACCAGATAGGAAATCTGGCCGCCTCACCTTTCTTCTCGCTCACCGGGGCAAAGGGGAGTGAATGATAAAAGGGGCTTTTGTTTCTTCTTGTTACTTCAGGAAAATGAAGTAAAGTTTGCTTCCAAAAATAAGCATTTGTCGGCTATGCATAAAGCATGATGTATGTTTGAGCGTGGAATGCTCCAAGGTTGAGATTCTGAGAGAAAATCAAGAATTGGGTAAACTAAGCATTACGGTGAATAACACTTAGGGGATACTTGCAAGTGCATGAGTTTATAGGCCTTTTGTTTTTGTTTGTTATTTTCCGCAAAGAAAATTTGGAAAAAGTTTTGTTTAAAAATTTCCGCAAAAGAAATTTAGAAAATTTTTTTATAATAAAAATTTTCGCAAAGAGAATTGTTTATAATAAACTTTTCCGCAAAGAGATTCGTTGTACAACTTTCCGCATGAAAATTATGCATAAATCTGAATATAAAATCCGCTACGGGGATGTAGGGTAATGCGCATTTCGAAAATTGAGAATGAAAATTATTCCGCAATTGAAATGTTTAGCGCTGTTTATACCCATGTGTTAATTAACGTGTAATGCGTGTAACTATAACTATCTGTACATATCTTTTCGTATAATCCATTCCTAAACGTCGTAAAATATAGCAGTCTATTCAACTCTCGCAGGGGATACATCTTATAACGAAACTGGTAATAAATTGCCTTTAATTCCCGCAGTTAAATTTGCTGAAGAGGGATAAAATAAAATCCAAAATAATATTTCAAGAACCGTCCTTTTTCCAGGTATTCTCTCCTAAGAATCCCGAAAGAAAGGCGTTTTCATGTTCTGAAATATATCGTAGAAACTGAAGTTGCTTTTCGCAAAAGTGATTAAAAAATGTAGGGGTAACAAGGAACAGATCATAAGAAGTTTTGTGTTAATGTCCGCAAAACAAGTAAGGGTAACTGAATCGTATCGAAGTTCTCAAAACAAGTGTGGGTAACTGCACTGTATAGAAGTTCGAAAACAAGTATGGGTAATTAAATCGTATCGAAGTTCTCAAAACAAGTGTGGGTAACTGAATTGTATAGAAGTTCGAAAAACAAGTATGGGTAGTAAAACGCTATAAGAAAAAGTATGGTTAACCAGGTTGCTAAAAATAGTACTAGTAACTGTGACTTAGAAAAATATGAAAATTTTATCTAAGCGAAAATTGAAAATATTATTATAAAATAATAATATTGGAGTGTTAAAACGAATGAATATGAATTTGTTTTGGAAAAATTTTAATGAATTTTTCTGGAAAAAATATGATATGGGAAATCATATCATATTTTGGATTTGAGGTTATGTTATGGTTGAGTATATGGAAACTCATGTTTATTTCGAATTGAATCGCGAAGTTTATGTCGGTGATCCGCTACTACAACGCCAATTCGCGTATGTAGTCTCGAATAGCACCCGACTTTCGAACTATAGTGTCTGAGAGCCCTGTAGTTGAGAAAACTTACCCAGGCGTTCGTATGCAGATACTACCTAAAGTCCAACACTGTATTTTTTATACAAGGGAAATTCTCAGACACCGTATTTAAACCGATTAGTTTGCGTTTCGCTTTAAAATCTTCTTGAATCTTTGGTTTTTCACTATCTTTGTGCAAGTGATAGCTACTAAACGCCCAAAGATCCCGTGATAAGATTTTAAGTTTAACGAAGCGAAGACTGGACGTTCTTTGAAGACTTCGATGCCTTCAGAAAGATCGTTGTGGTTGTTGTATGGAGGTACTGGAACTGGTAAGCGCCACGGCCGTTGCTTTCATGCTTCTGAAGATGGAGATCCAAAAGAAGAGCGATGCTTGTGATCGACGAGTTTTGTTAAAACTTTTAGGCCACGCCTTTAAAGTTAAAACAAACGAATGAAAACGCTGTATTTTGCCCCATAAGCACTAATGCTTTTTGAACAGTGAAGTTTGAAAGGAAATCATGCTTGAAAGTTTGTAAAATGGTGTTTTCCATTTGAAGGATGATCCATAGTGATCAGATAAGTATCTGTTTTCAAAAATCGCAAACAGATATGTACAATAGCTCGAACTTAAATAGACGGCCCGAGCTCCCACTACGCTGACTTATGATGGCGTGCGGTGATTGCGCATACAATACTGCAGTATGCGGCGCGCGATTACTATGGTCGGACGCTCTGAAAATCTCGGAATATTATATTTCCCGGCATAGCGCGGTAAATCTAATTATATTCCGGTAATATTAAAACTTTAAGCAATATTTTCCCGCAAGAATAAGATTTTTCGGATGTTAAATAAATAAATTAAATCCCGGCGAACATACTCATGCCCAAAAATTTAGTAACTTCGTTACATACTTCAAGACATCACTACTACACGCAGTATCCTGCCAGAATCATTAAAAAAAAACTACGAAAATATCAAATAATCTTTTGAGACATGTTCATCTTTATTTTTATGTAAATATTAAAAGGACAGAAAATAAAATCTAATTCTTGTTATACCAGCCATACGTCGCACAAAATCAGACATTATGGGTAGAGTAAGATGGGAAGAGACAACCCCCAGAAGCCCAAAAGCTCAGAAAGTGTCAAAGTTGTGTTTTTTAAATGGAACTTCCTTATATATTATCGCATTTTTGGATTCTCCGATCAAAATAAGTACCTATTTTAATAAAGTTTATTGTACCTAAACCTGAATTTTGACTAAATCTAACCTAATTTTCATGTTTCATACAGGGTGTCGAAAAAATTAAAATTAATCAAATAAGAACTTTAAGTGGCTACAACTTGATTAATTTAATCAGAAAGGTATACTTTTTACCTTACCAGAAAATGTATCTTTTAAATACCTATCGGATGGTATAAGGGTGTTCTATAGCTAAGTCTTCGTGTTTTCACAGAATACGCCAAATAATCTTTTTCTGCACTATTTTGTGTTTTTTGAATAGATGTTCTAACGTATCTAGTTGCCTATGGCATTTAGAAATGCCAGATAATTCATTTAATGTGTCAGTTTAGAAAGAAGAAAACGATTATTTGACGTATTCGGTGAAAACGCGAAGACATTCGATAGGTGTTTAAAAGATACATTTTCTGGTAAGGTAAAAAATATAGCGTTCTATTTAAATTAATCAAGTTATTGCCACTTAAAAGTTCTTATTTGATTAGTTTAAATTTTTGGACACCCTGTATAATATAGCAAGTTTATTATAATTGAGATATAAAACATGAATTATTGTAACACTTCACTGTAAATTTCGAGTACAAAATTGAAATATTTCTTAAGTATTTCAAACATGAAAATAGATTAGATTTTAGCAAAATTCAAATTATGTAAAAATCCTTAAGGTTTAGGTACTATAATCCTTATAGGCAGTTATTTTTATCGGAGAATTCAACAAAGCAATAATATAAATGGAGTACTATTGAAAAAAATACAACTAGAACACTGTCAGAGCTTTTGAGACATGCTGAATAATATAAAAATAATTTTAAAAAGTAACTATATTAAACCCCCATATATCCCAAAAGTAAAACTTTTTGAATATAGTATTTTGGCCGCAATATCCCGTGTTGTATTAGGTTAATAACCTTGTATATATATATATATATATATATATATATATATATATATATATATATATATATATATATATATATATATATATACAGTGCCTTCATTTCAAAACGAACCATCCTTAATAACTTTGTTAAATAGAAAAATTTAAAAAAAAGAAAAAATACGTCAATGTAGATATACAGGGGGAAGTTTAATTTTGCATTTGTTAAAAGTCTGTCAATCACCTCCTCACCTCCAGCTAACCTCACTTTGATATGTCAAATGGGAACCCCCACCTTGTGACACATCATTGTAAGCAGCATAAAATTGTCTATCCAACCGTATAAAAAAAATTAAATCGGTTGACGTACAAGCGAACAGTGTGCAAAAATGTCTTGTAGTAATGCATAATATATCGGTCTCGAACTTTAGTATGTCAAATGATTACCCTATAGTGTGATACATCATTTTAAAGGGCATACTATCTCCTATTTAGCCAATAAAAAAAACAAAATCTGTTGATGAACAAGCGAATAGTAAGAAAATATGTGTGGTAATAATAGACACCTTATCACATTAAACTTTATTATGTCAAATGGCTACTTCATAGAGTAAAATATTATTTTAAATTTAAAATAAATATTTTTTTTACATAATAAACAGTTAAAATATTTGCGAGAAAAAAACTAAGCCTGTTTTAAAATTCATCGCAAAATTCATTGCAGTCTAATCAATCTAGTGTATTTATTTCAATGATATTTTTTGCGGTACCTGATAGATACAAAAAATCACTGCAATAAATAAAATTTTTAAGATCTTTAAACACCAGTTGTTTATTATTGTTATAATTGTCATTGTGACGCCTAGTTGAAACGTGAATATAAATGGTGTATACGCTAACCGAAAGAATAGAAATAATTTTTCTCTATGGAGCTGAAGATCGGTGCGCTCGTAGAACCGCCAGAGCATTTAACGAGAGGCATCAAGACAAAAACGTGGGCCATAAATATGTACTCGAATTGGTACGAAAGTTTGAAGAAACGGGATCCGTTTGTAATAAAAAATATATTGAGAAAAGGGTTGTAGATGAAGCATGCCAAATCGAGGTACTAGGACAGTTTGCAATAGATCCAACTTTATCCATCTCAAAGGTCGCAGATTTAACCAACATTTCTGCTGGCTCTGTGCATAAAGTTTTAAAACAAAATAAGTTTTTTCCCTACAAAATTCAAATTCTTCAAGAACTCGGAGAAGACGATTTTGATAGGAGAATTCAATTTTGCGAATTAATGTGCCAACGAATTGACGAGGACCCCCATTTACCTAAGAATATCTGCTTTAGTGATGAATCAACTTTTTTTCTAAATGGACTGGTTAACAGACATAACTGCAGATACTGGGATAATGAAAATCCGCACCTTTTCCGAGAAGGGCATACTCAATATCCCGAAAAAATTAACGTGTTGGCAGGAATTTATGGCAATGAAATCATCGGGCCATTTTTTTTGGAAGATAATTTAACTGGGCAAATTTATTTAAACCTTTTAGAAAACACAATATACCCTGCCATTGTGCAATCTTTAGAAAATCAAGTGGATGAAAATGCTGTTATGGTACTAAATGAAAATAATTTGCATTTCCAGCAAGATGGAGCTCCCCCGCACTACGCTTTGGCAATTCGAGAGTGGCTTGATGAACATTTTCCAGGGACGTGGATTGGCAGACGTGGTGCAATTGAATGGCCAGTCTCCAGACCTAACCCCTCTAGAGTTTTTTCTTTGGGGGTATTTAAAAAGCAAGGTTTATAAAACCCCACCTGAAAATATTGATGATTTAAAAGATCGAATTGTTCGGGAATGTAGAGGAATTAGCAGAGAAACCCTTGCCAATGTTCGTGGGGAATTTCAAAATAGGCTTTTTTATTGTCTCGCTAATAACGGCGCACATTTTGAACATTTAATAAAATAATTTTCTTCAACTGAATAAAACTGAATAAACTGCTTATATTTAACACACATTTTTGCATCCTAATTGCCTATAACGTCTATTAACTTAATTTTTTTTGACATCGTTGGATAGCAGATCGTACGTCCTTTAAAATGATGTATCACACTATAGGGTAATCATTTGACATACCAAAGTTCGAGGCCGATATATTATGCATTATTACAAGACATTTTTGCACACTATTCGCTTGTACGTCAACCGATTTAATTTTTTTTATACCGTTGGATAGACAATTTTATGCTGCTTACAATGATGTATCACAAGGTGGGGGTTCTTATTTGACATATCAAAGTGAGGTTACCTGGAGGTGAGGAGGTGATTGACAGACTTTTAACAAATGCAAAATTAAACTTCCCCCTGTATATCTAAATTGACGTGTTTTTTCTTTTTTTTTAAATTTTTCTATTTAACAAAGTTATTAAGGATGGTTCGTTTTGAAATGAAGGCACTGTATATATATATAAAAGCCAGGAATCTTGGTCTATCCACTGATTATCTTCTAAAACTCTATTTCTTATTTCCCCGTCGGTACCTTCTCGCCAGGTTCTTTCTCTCTTGCAGTATCCAACTTAGTACTTGTTTAGGCATACCTTTTTCGGGCATTCTCTTCATATGGCCATACCATATCAATTGTATTGTTCTTATATCTTCTACTACCGTGTGGGTGACTTCCATTATTTCTTTGATATGGTCATTCGTTGGCCTGTCTCTTTTGGATTTTCTAGCCGGTGGCCTTTCGACATCCATTTCAATGACTAAGAGTATCCTCTAGTAGATTTTTTTAAGTTGCCAGGCTTCAAAGCTTTATGTGACTATACTTTTAACAGTAGTATTATAAATGAGCTTTTTGTTTTAGCTTAGATATATATATATATATATATATATATATATATATATATATATATATATATATATATATATATATATGGAATTGTTTTTATAGGTTTAACTGTTTTTCTACCCTATGTGTTTCATTCATTTATTGCTTTTTCAGCTATTGCGACCTGTGTGAAATTATTCCCTAAGTATTTGGATTTGTGCAGTATCTGATGCGCTGCCTGTCTTCCAGAATAAGGTTTCGGGTCTCTCCAACTACACGCATGTACTCAGTTTGGGTTATTTGTACTTCTACTTCTGGTACTCATGTATTAATTTCTTTGCCATATACAGGGTGATTCAAAAATCGATCACGAAACTTAAGGGGGTGATTCTACTTGACAAAATAAGGGTAGAGCTTCATATAATTTTTTTTTCAAAATGTCATTCGTTTTCGAGTTACAAGCCGTCCAAGTTCAAGTTTTTATTTTTTGTTTTTTGAATTACTCGCTTACAGGAAAACCGATTTGACTAATATTTGAAAGATAGGCTAAGTCTTCTGCGCTTCATCATTTTAGTAACAATTCACATTGATTGTTTGCCGCTAGAGGGCACTTTACCTACATTGAAAATTGTTTTTTTGTCATAATTTTTTAGTGTTGACAGCTACAGTAGTTTTTGGCATAATTCCTGAAAGACTGATGCCAGGCCTTTAAAAAAGGTGCTCTTTATTTACATCGCTAAACCCAACGGTTTAGACGTAAATCACCCTTAAAAATTAAGTGGTAAATTTACTTTTCTCATTTCATTACCACTAGCTACCAGGTAAATAACTATCAAAGTATACTAGAGCTGTCAGTTTAACATCAAATAAATTCGCTTTTTAAACTATTTAATTTATAATCTTAAAATAACTAATAATGGCTAATCACCAATATTCAAATATCGAATATTGTGATATCCATTTTTGTTATGGAAAAGCAAATGGTAATGCAGAGTTGGCAAGAAGATATTATATGGAGAGTTATCCGGAAAGAAATATCCCTCATGCTCAAACATTTTCCAGTGTGCACAGGAGGTTTGCGGAATGTGGTTCCTTTAAAAGTTATAATGAAAATAGGGGAAGACCTAGAACTGCTAGAAACGTGCAACAAGAAGAAAGAGTGCTTGAAATTATTGAAGATAATCCAGGTATTAGTACTAGAAAAATTGGGAATGAAGTGCGGCTCTGTCAGGCTAGTTCATGGAGGATACTAAGAGAAGAACAACTCTACCCGTTTCATTCAAAAAAGGTGCAGGCTCTTTATGACGATGATCGGCCGAGACGGTTGGAAATGTGCAATCAGATCCTAGCTTAGTATGAACACGATAATCGATTAATTGGCGTCATATTATTCACTGACGAAGCTGGTTTCACTCGTGATGGCATAACAAATCTACACAACATCCACACATATGCTTACGAGAACCCAAACAATGTGGTAGAAACGAAACATCAGCGTAGATTTTCACTAAATGTGTGGGCAGGGATAATAGGAGATTACCTTATTGGTCCTCATTTCTTTGATGGCCCATTAACTGGTGACGTATGCTTAGATTTTATCCAAAATCGTCTCCCATTGTATCTGGAAGATGTGCCATTGGAAGTAAGGGCCAACATGTGGATACTCCAAGACGGAGCTCCGCCCCACTTTAGTATACGTGTCCGACAGTATTTGAATGCAACGTATCCTGAGCGATGGATAGGACGAAGTGGACCATTGGCATGGGCAGCGAGGTCACCAGACCTTAATCCTATGGATTTTTTCTTTTGGGGTCATTTGAAACAATTGGTGTACGATATTCCAGTAATCAACGTCGAGGATCTTCGCTTCAGGATAATCGAAAAGTGCCAAATTATTAAAGAAACACCAGAAATTTTTCATCGAGTTAGGCGACATTTTTTGAAGAGTGTTAGGAAATGTATGGAAGAAAATGGGGGACATTTTGAGAATCTTTTTTAGTTTGTTTAGTACTGTTTCATTAATTTTTATCAATTAAATGAATGTCGCAATAATCCATAATATGAATATTTACTGATTAGCCATTATTAGTTATTTTAAGATTATAAATTAAATAGTTTAAAAAGCGAATTTATTTGATGTTAAACTGACAGCTCTAGTATACTTTGATAGCTATTTACCTGGTAGCTGGTGGTAATGAAATGAGAAAAGTAAATTTACCACTTAATTTTTAAGGGTGATTTACGTCTAAACCGTTGGGTTTAGCGATGTAAATAAAGAGCACCTTTTTTAAAGGCCTGGCATCAGTCTTTCAGAAATTATGCCAAAAACTACTGTAGCTGTCAACACTAAAAAATTATGACAAAAAAACAATTTTCAATGTAGGTAAAGTGCCCTCTAGCGGCAAACAATCAATGTGAATTGTTACTAAAATGATGAAGCGCAGAAGACTTAGCCTATCTTTCAAATAATAGTCAAATCGGTTTTCCTGTAAGCGAGTAATTCAAAAAACAAAAAATAAAAACTTGAACTTGGACGGCTTGTAACTCGAAAACGAATGACATTTTGAAAAAAAATTATATGAAGCTCTACCCTTATTTTGTCAAGTAGAATCACCCCCTTAAGTTTCGTGATCAATTTTTGAATCACCCTGTATTCCAAGTCATCGAAGTCTTGTGCCAGTACGATCTGATCATCGGATAAACACAGACAATAGATAGTTTTATTTCCAAGTAGGATACCCATTTCCCGGCATTTTTTTCTATGTGTTTAATGTTTGATCTACGTATATTTTAAAAAGGGCAGCATCCTTGTTTGAGACCTTTATTGATCTGAAATCCATCTGTAAGTTTATTTCCTATTCTGATCTTTGACGTAGAATTTTCATGACTTAATAGCTTTTACAAGTCCTACACTGACGTTTCTTTTCATGATCCAGTTGATAAAAATTTCTGCGCTGTTTATTATGGGTAAGCTGCAGTTCTTGAGTCCGCTGAATCTCATAAGCATAAAGGTGAAAATCTTTTGTCAAAACTAACTGGAGAATGCTGTGATGGTGGCTTAATTCTTAAGAGTGCATGTGGGAGTTGGACTTCATGCCTAATATAAATTTAATATGCATTAAAAATCAAATAAATCATTTTTAACTTAGAAACTATCTAAATTTTGAGATTTTTTACATTTCAAACTTTATTTATTCATCTCCTTAAGTTTCCTGATGTCCCTGATCTCACTCTTGTTTTTATTTTAGATCACAATTCATACTAAAACAGATATTTTGCATGAGGTTTTCGGTAAATCTATGATGCCCAAAGACATAGGAGGTGAAGAAAGATCACTAGAAGAGTTAAATGGTATGTAGAGTACAAAACTAACCAGGTGCGTGTTGGATATGCATTATGTTAGGACTCTGTAGACAGACTATTGGCATTTTAGTTTTTTTCTGTAACTTTGCAGCATGTTTATTTCTCAGTTAATTGAATTCTTCTATTTCCAAAAAACTTTTGCAAAAGACTAAAGATGACAAAGTTATGGCGTTGTAATAAAGAAACGAACAGCTGATTAAGCCTATTGGCATTGTCGCATTTTCACTTTGCATTTTGAAAATACGATATTTAATTCCCAGTCTTTCAGATTGTTTACTAAAAGATTTTGAGGTGGTTCAAGACAGATTTGAAGCGTTACGGAATCTACGAGTGAACGAATCACTCCGGCCTGAGAAGTTGGTGAATGATGATGTTTTAGGATATTACGGAAATTTTAAGAAAATTAATGTGGATTAATAGGAAACTTGTAGAAAATTCCATAAAGGATAATTACAGTGAGTGCAGTCTTAATTGAATTACTTTTGTATTTATGATAATGTGAAAAGAAATATATTAATTTTATATGTACTATGTTTGTTTTCAATGCTAGAAATCCTTAAACATGCTAAAACACAATACAGATCTTGGCATATCAAAGAATATCTGAATCAATGTTTATTAATTTTCAATTAAATCAAATATCATTTCACTCCTCGACACCCATGGTAGAAAGAAGGTAGGGTAAGTAAGTACCACTTCACCTTGAAATTATATTTCTTTTATATCAAAATATTAAACTGAGCTATCTGCCACTTTTATCATTAATTTTACACTGTCAAATATAAAAAGGTGTTAATTTCAGATTCATTAAGGAAAGTTTTATAATATACTAGCGACCCGCCCCGGCTTCGCACGGGTGCAATGCTGATACTAAATACACTACAGAAAAACTGTGACTATTTATTTCATTTTTACAACAATTATTGCATCGGCCTCCGACGCGCTATTTAGAGGCACGCTGCCGCCGCCCCGGTCGGCCAGTACCGCCGCAAGCGCTACTTCCCGCAATTTTAAATCTGTAATATCTTCGAAAATATTCATTTAAATCTTGTGCTGTAAAGGACCATATAGATCTATATTAAATCAACAATGTATTTAAGCTATTTAATTGGATAAGGATTAATGCTGTATTGATTAAAATCGCTTCAAAATTTTCCATTATTTGTCGTAAAAAGTAAATGACAAAAAAATGTTATTGTGGGATATCCATGAGAGATAGACATATACCATTGCGGAGTTTTCTGTAGACCTTTTCAATGTGTACAAATAATTAGTACTTTATTTTGATAAATCTCGTAGGGTTCAGCCTGCGTTTGCAATGTAAGCGGAAAAAAAATATGATAATTAACGACATCACATTAGAAACCTCAAAAATAACAGTATTTCTCCACTATTTAATGGATGTTATTATTCATATAAACCTTCCTCTTGAATCACTCTATCTATTGAAAAAAACCGCATCAAAATCCGGTGCGTAGTTTTAAAGATTTAAGCATACAAAGGGACATAGGGACAGAGAAAGCGACTTTGTTTTATACTATGTAGTGATCTAAATAAAAAAAAAATCTATCTAATTAAAAATAAAACAAGTAATATGATAATGAAGTGAACTACATTTATTTATTATTATGGTAATATTGACTTTTTTACTGCAATATCTTTGTAAGTCGTCTTAAACGTTTTTGCCTTGAAATGTATTAGGATAGGTCAAAGTTTACCATATTATAACAAATAATTGTTATGTTCATTTGCTAATACCACTTTTCTACTTATTTTTTCTAACAGAACAATTATAATATGTGTGTTTTCATGGAAAAATACATTGTGTAACATCGTGGCCTAAAAAAATAAAAATCATATACCAGTGAAGTTAAAAACTTTTAAAGCGAATTATAACAGTATATGCAACATATTTTTTGAGAATGTAATCCAGCAATTTTGAAAAATAATTTGAAAATGAAGTAAAAATGATTGTACGAATCAGGTTTTCAATCCGTTTTTCAGTAGAAAAATTCTCACGACGTTTCGCCAACATCTCAGCCGACATTTTCAAGTGATGCCTCCTCGACAGCTGCTCGACTTGGAATGAGCGTGCTGATACCCTGTCTGCCTTTTTATAGCTTGGCTCTTACGCAAGTTGTACTTCAGTTGAGCCTGTTTGGAAATTTATAGTATGTCCTGTCTCCTGATGATGTTGAGATAGAACTGATGGGATTTGCTTATTCTTTATGATATTTTTATGTTCTTGGACTCTGGTAGAGATTCTTCCATTTGTTTGGCCTATGTATTTTGTCACAGTCTTTATATGGAATGCTGTACACTGTAATATATGTACTGTTGGCTTGTAAATTGTACATATGTCATGCTTCCTCAGAATTCTTCCATTTACGTCTGTTATACCTTTTATGTATGGTAGTGTGGTTTTTATTTTGGACTTGGTCATCTTCTTCTTCTTTCTCTGATACTGCTTTCGTGTTCTGTTTTATGGCATTTTTAATATTGTGTTATTTATACTTGTTTTGTTTTAGAGCTGTTGTGGTATTTTTGAGTTATTCTTGGTGATTCGTGGGTTTGATTAGTCACAAGGATTTGAAGACCAACGTGTTAACGATTGATTGTAACGCTGATGAATGGTGGTGAGACTCGGCGTTTAGGTATCTCTTTGTGTGTGTGGACATCGATTATATGGTCTACAGAAAAACCACATACACAAACAGATACCTGACTGCCGAATCTCACCACCATCCATCACAGTTACAATCAGTTACCAATACACTGATCTCCAGATCCTTGCTACCAACCAGTCCCTCATCCATTTCTACAGCTTCGTTTTTAATATCTTTCTGTAAGTCTTCAATTTTCAACCCCATAAATTAAACAACTTTTTGTCATTGTGTTGTATATATTTTATTTTATCCTTTGTTAATATGTTTGCTTCATAGTATCCCACTTAGGCATCTTATCACTCTTTTAGCTTGGATAATTCTTAAACGAATTTCTTTATCGATTATTCTCGATTTATCAAAAATGACTCCAAAACATTTGTAATCGTTGCATCCTTCTATCTCTGTATTATCATTAAATCGGAAGTTACTCTCATTATCTCTTATGTATAAATACTTTGTTTTATGAATGCTTATTGACAGACCTCATTCCTCATACGTTTCTCGTAGTTTTCTTTCCATGTATTCAAAATCTTCTGTGCCACCTGCTCGGACTGTTTGACCATCGGTAACTTGCAATGTATATATTCTTCTATATATTCTATGACATTTCGTTCTGATAAAGCTTCTTTAACACTCTGGTTATTGTAAAGGATTTAGATAACTTGTTCTCCATTTTGATTTTTGAATTTGAATCAGTACACAGATTTTGTAAAGCTCTATTAAGTGAATGATATATATTCCTGTCATCATCGTTTCTCACAGTTTAGTTATAGGGATGTTATCATAGGCCTCAGTTAAATCTATAAATAATATATGAGTATCTTGATTTTAAGCGACCATTTTTTAATTATTTGTTTTAAACGAGAAAATATTATTATTACAGGATCTACTACCAGAATATAACCTATATAAAAACCCTAAAACTTAGTTAATAACTAATGTTTAAAAAGGTTTTAAAATCGCTTTTTAATTTTTATAAAAATAACCAAAAACGTAGATTATATTTTTGCATTTTTAATTACTAAAATCTTACTAATATGAATTTCTAAAACAGCTCAAAAAATTAATCTTTAAATCGACTTAATTACTATGAGTTCACCTTGAATTTTTCGACTTTTGCTTTTTTTTCTTTTAATTATTATAGGTAGTTATTCATAAGAAAATCTATTAGTGTCGTTTAGTTACCGTCATGGAATAAGGATTTTGAATAACCAAAGTGACTATTAAATAATTATATAAGTTATATCTATTACAGGTAAGAAGGTTCCCATTTTTATCTTATCTTGTTTTATATCTATACTAGCGACCCGCCCCGGCTTCGCACGGGTGCAATGCTGATACTAAATACACTACAGAAAAACTGTGACTATTTATTTTATTTTTACAACAATTATTACATCGGCCTCCGACGCGCTATTTATAGGCACGCTGCCGTCGCCCCGGTCGGCCAGTACCGCCGCAAGCGCTACTTCCCGCAATTTTAAATCTGTAATATCTTCGAAAATATTCATTTAAATCTTGTGCTGTAAAGGACCATATAGATCTATATTAAATCAACAATGTATTTAAGCTATTTAATTGGATAAGGATTAATGCTGTATTGGTTAAAATCGCTTCAAAATTTGCCATTATTTGTCGTAAAAAGTAAATGACAAAAAAATGTTATTGTGGGATATCCATGAGAGATAGACATATACCATCGCGGAGTTTTCTGTAGACCTTTTCAATGTGTACAAATAATTAGTACATTATTTTGATAAATCTCGTAGGGTTCAGCCTGCGTTAGCAATGTAAGCGGAAAAAAATATGATAATTAACGACATCACATTAGAAACCTCAAAAATAACAGTATTTCTCCACTATTTAATGGATGTTATTATACATATAAACCTTCCTCTTGAATCACTCTATCTATTGAAAAAAACCGCATCAAAATCCGGTGCGTAGTTTTAAAGATTTAAGCATACAAAGGGACATAGGGACAGAGAAAGCGACTTTGTTTTATACTATGTAGTGATACCTTTTTCCTACTTTAGTTTTTTACAAGTTTTTGTTTATTGCTTGGCACTCCCAGTAGTATTATTTGGGCATTTCAATTACATAATGTACACAAAAAACAATCTTTTCACTGTTATCTTATCAAAGCAAGATGAATACACTTTCGGACAAAAGTAGAACTACACTTTCGAAATATATACAAATCCCGATAAATAAATAACTGCAACAAATAAACTGATTTTAACGTAAACTTTCAAATACAGAGTCGTGATGCTTCAAAAGTAAAGCAACATTTTATTGCTTTCCTCAAAGACAAGGCTGAGATAATTTTGTGGATTTTATTTTATGTGTAATAAATATTTCTCTCAATGATAATTTATCAGTATTTTAATGTAATATACAGGGTGAGTCAACGATTGGATGAAGTAGGTTTGTGCCTTTTCGGTGAAATTAACAAAGAAACTATATTTATTCTTTGATACAGTTTATTTTTACGCAGATTTTAAAAATATTTAGGACTCTACAGGGTGAGCCAAAAAACTAGGACAGCATAAAGTTGTATTTTTTAAAATAAAACACGCTATATACGAATCGTATTTTCGATTTAGCTTATAATTTTAAATCTTTTTTATTAAGGGTTTACTATAACAAAACTTTATAGTTTCTGAGATAATTAAGTTTAAAGAAAAAAAGTCACATTTTCAAGCATCAATTCAATCCTAAATAACGTTTTCAATTTTGTGACAAATATATTCAAATTTGGAATTTAGCAAGGCCAAGGACAAGTTAACATAATTTTTACCTAATATTTGCAATAAAAGCTACAGGGTGTTGAACACATCGGCTCAAATTTGAACAAGTTTAAATGAATAAATATCTTTTTTTTTTAAATGGTATATTTTCTTGTTATTTAATAGAGTAATAAAAACCCTAAAAGTTTTGTTCAATATATCCTATACCTATTTATAATAGTTTTTGAGATATTTCAGTTTTTCTTATTTTCCATACTTTTTTACAGAAATAGTCTTCATTATCATGGTAGCCATGGCAAAAACAATGTAAAAGAACATTTTTCTGTGTGTCAAATTTATAACCGCAATCGCTTCTTTTGGTTTTTATGTAGTGTAGTTTGGTTTTTTTTTGCATTCATCTTATATTGTAAAATAAATTTTCCAAAGAATGAGTTAATAGATATGATTTATACAATAGGAGAGGCTCAAAAAAATTGCCTTCTTGCTTAAAGAATTTACAAAATGAAGTATCCTGATCGACGCCAGCCTAATACCCATACTTTTCAAAACTTAATGCAAAGATTTGATTCTTCTGGTACTGTTGATTATTCAAAACGTAAAGTGGTCAACAAACCAGTAACTAATGAAGAAAAAGAACTACAAGTATTGTTAAATGTTCAGGAAAATCCTTATATTGGTAGCCGTCCGTTAGCAGCATTATGTGAAACATCACAATCCACCGCTAATCGTACTACCAAGAAATATAGGTATCATCCATATCACATGGAATGTAAACTTTTGTCGTACAATAAATGCGGAGATTCAATTAAATCCAAATTTATTATGCAAGGTAATGTTTAGTGATGAAGCTACTTTTAGAAGTAACGGTGCCGTAAATAGACGCAACATGCATTATTATGCCACAGAAAACCCATTTTGGATTAGAGAGGTGCAACATCAAAACCACTGGTCATTAAATGTTTGGTGTGGTATTCATCATAATAGAATTATTGGACCCCACTTTTTTAATGAACCACTAAATGGCCATAGTTACCTGAACTTTCTACAAGAAGAACTACCCCAACTGCTTCAAGGTCTCGATAGGGATGAGCTCGACAGTATGTGGTTACAGCACGATGGTGCGCCTCCGCATTACCATCGTGAAGTTCGTGCGTTTTTGGACCAACGATATCCGCAAAAATGGATTGGACGTGGGGGTTTTATTGAGTGGCTACCAAGGTCTTGTGACATCACCTCATTAGATTTCTTCCTATGGGGTTATATTAAAAATAAGATGTATGTTAATCCACCAACAACAGTGGAAGATATGCGAAACAGGATTAGGGATACCTGTAGAACAATAACGCCACTAATTTTGTCCCCAGAGTCCGAGAAAATCTGCAAAAAAGACTAAATTTGTGCATTGCACAAGAGGGTCGTTTATTCGAACACTTATTAAAAAGAAATAATTAATCTCAGTATTTAATAGATAATTTTTTTGTTTCAATTTAGTATAAAAGTAAATATGTATTTGCCTTGTCGTTATTGTTGTGTTAATTTTTTCACATTATGTTTAATTAAACTATTGCCGTTGTAATATAACGAATAATGTATTTCATCATATTTAACCACATTCTGTTTGTTTCTGTAGTTTCTTTTCATTATTTTACATGGCTACTATGATAAGACTATTTCTGTAAAAAAGTATGGCAAATAAGAAAAACTGAAATATCTCAAAAACTATTATAAATAGGTATAGGATATATTGAACAAAACTTCTAGGGTTTTTATTACTCTATTAAATAACATGAAAATATACTGGGTGTACCATTTAAAAAAAAAAGATATTTATTCATTTAAACTTGTTTAAATTTGAGCCGATGTGTTCAACACCCTGTAGCTTTTATTGCAAATATAAGGTAAAAATTATGTTAACTTGTCCTTGGCTTTGCTAAATTCCAAATTTGAATATATTTGTCACAAAATTGAAAACGTTATTTAGGATTGAATTGATGCTTGAAAATGTGACTTTTTTTCTTTAAACTTAATTATCTCAGAAACTATAAAGTTTTGTTATAGTAAACCCTTAATAAAAAAGATTTAAAATTATAAGCTAAATCGAAAATATGATTCGTATATAGGGTGTTCTATTTAAAAAAATACAACTTTATGCTGTCCTAGTTTTTTGGCTCACCCTGTAGAGTCCTAAATATTTCTGCGTAAAAATAAACTGTATCAAACAATAAATATAGTTTCTTTGTAAATTTCACCGAAAAGGCACAAACCTACTTCATCCAATCGTTGACTCACCCTGTACATACTAAATACAAGTATAAAAGAATTTAAATTTTCAGTTATACATTCAAAACGTGGCAATACTGCATATCCCTTCTTACCGAATAAGAAGGGTAAGATCCTCTTTATTATCGACCTAGAATGCAACGTTGCCCCATCCTAGTGACGTTTTACTGAAAGATTTGATCATTACAACGTTGACAATACTTAAACGTTATTAATAAGATGCTACATGTTTTTAAAGAAAAACAAGCACAAAACTACGAATAACTAGGTAACATAAATATAATCGTTGCTTGAGAAAAGAAAGTTCTGGAACAATGTTATAATATATGCTTATTATTAAAATAATGGTCACAATCGTACATTTATGATACAATAAAATCTAAAGTTTTGAATGTTTCTTCGAAATGTGACAACATTGCACATTCTTCAGTAATGAAGATAAACAGCCTTGAATATATTCTCCCTACTTCATTTAACACATTGTTTTCTCTGTTTTTGCAGCTCCACGTCTGATAAAAAAGGTCGGAGGTCAAGAATATCGATTTTTCGCATTTTTCTCGAAAACGGTAAACGCTATCATAAAAATAGATGAGACAAAGTTGTAGATCATGCGGAAAAATTTTAGTCTGACTGATAGTTTTAAAATTCTACTTCAATACTAATATCTTTATCTTCGCTTTCCTCATCTTGTTGTGTTTCTGTAGACTATTCTAAGAAGAAATATGCATCAGTTGTCTCCTCATTAATACCATAAAAATCTTCATATCAGCATTATCTGTATCATATTGAATAAATGTGTCAGCTTCTGGTAGTAAAATATTAGGTGGACGATGAAGAACTGCTGCGTCACACTTTATAGAATCACTATAAAATGCACACAAACCAAAAGAAGAAAAAATCTGTATAAGACGTTTTGACCCAAATCGTCGATGAAGAAAAACTGAGAGATCCATCTTCTCAATTTTGATCTGAAAAGCCTACGTCGCAAGACAGTCATAATTTAGTGGCTGATAGTTACACATATTAATTATAATTGTCTTAAGTTAAATCGTTTATTTTTCAAAATTACTCGCTCCGAAAAATAATATTTGCAATATCCCACAGTCAGAATTTTGTATTTGATTTGTCAGTTGAAATTTGATATTTAGTACAACTTTTATATCGGTCTATATTTAAATATAGGAAGTTCTAAACGCTGTTCTAACTTGTTTTCGGTATATACCTCATAGTTTAACGCTGTCCTCTTTGGTCTTCCAACGGTTAATTTAAGAAATATAAAAAATTCTAAAAAAAGAACATTAAATAAATCTTTTTAACGAAAATTATTACGTTCAAATTTCAATATGCCTTTTGTGATAACATTTTGCAACCTCATGCTTCCAGTTAACAAAATATCAGAAAAAACTAACAATGCCAATAACTGTTAAGGAATTCCAACATAATGCCTCTCTGACCCGTACTTGACCTGTATTTATTAACAGAAATTTTGTTCCCAAGATCTACAATAACTGTTCCCGAGATATGACCCACAACTTTTCTTATTTAAAAGTTGATACAATAAAAACTAAAAACTAACATATTAAACGCTTAATCTCACCCACTTCCTATTTTTTTATTGAAAGTTTAACAAAAACAACATTTTTGAACGATATTTGTTTTATAGGTTACTTATTCCTACAAGAAAAATGACCCTTCATTTGCGGGAACTCAACGAAGACGAGGTCTACAAACAAATATTCAAAGAATTCAATAAAACTAAAGAAAATCTGTATGAAGATATCGATATATTAAGAAAATGGGCGGAAACACAACCACATTTTCCTGAAAAACCCAGTAAGTTCGTATGATTCCAGTATCTTTCTAATCCCCTCTCTCCAATATAATTTTATGAATTAAAAAGTTAATGTTTTTCAGAAAATTTCTCGTAAAAATATAACACTTTGAAATTTCTAAAGAGTGAAATTTTTTAAAACTTTAACACATTCCTCACACCGTTTACTGCCATTGGATATCACATTCTTTAGCCCTCTGAAAAAGGCATAAATCGAGAATGTGATCTATTTCTCAAATCAAACAATTTGATGAAAATTACTCCATATGACATATCAGGTTTATTTCATAAAGCATATAGCAAAGTAGCTTCAATTGATAAAGCTGTAAGTGGCTTTGGTGCCACTGGTATGAGCCCAATTGATACAAATCTATTCAGCAACTATTATATCGTAAATACTGCTGCCTCCAAACATAGTAAACACTCTGTAGATGATCAGGAAGATAATAGTAATAATTCAAATCTTCACCCTGTATCGAAGAGCCAATTATTAATTACTCTGTTGCTATGGTTCGAAGTGTTGTCAGTGACAATCAATCAAATAATCACGAATCTATTACAAATGCCCTTTTTGCTTCTTCTGAACTAAATTCTGTTCTGGCACTTATATCTCCAGAACCATCAACCTCCCGAGAAATTCGAAAAAGAACACATAAACAACATTCGCAAATAAACACTATCACTCGGAAAAAAACTGTACTAGAAGAAAACAATGAGGAACATGTTATGAAGAAAATAAAGAACCAAAAGAAAGAGGTAAAAATGTAGAGAGAAGAAGTAAAAAAAATATTAAGGAAACAAATGGAAAAACTCAGAAACTCCTATTTAAAAATTAAACCAGTTCATTAGATGAATCTGGTAATGGTTATAGTATCTGCGACAATGATAGTAGTAACTACGTCGGTGAGGAATTCAACATGTGAATGATTTGTTGTGAATCTGGAAAATCTAATTAATTATGGTGTAGATGCAGGATATGTAGTGACTGGACATATGCTCAATGTATAGGAACTAATTCTACCAAAGATTATATTTACGAGTTTTGTATTTATCAATAATTTTCCCAAGGATAAATTCATTGTAATTTTACATGTTCCTAGAGATAATTTGATTACATTTTATCAGCAAATCGCCTAAAATTTTTAATATATATGAAAAATATTATATTTATCTTAGACAATGGAAGCCAATGCTACTTTTTTAATGGGAATAATTTCTACTATTATATATATATTTTTTTAATTTCGTAGTTGATCACTTAAAGTTTATTAGTTATAGTGTTTGTTTGAAGGTCATAGACAACGATGTTTCTTGCAAAATAGTAGATATCTGTTGGACTTCCATTGCCTTTATTTTTTGTTGAATATCACGACGTTTCGACTAGTAGTTATCACTAGCAATTTTCAAGTGAAACTAAATCAATTCCTAAGCTACGGTACTATTTATACTAAAAGTAAATATAGTGGAGTTTGACTGAGCTGTTCTTCGATGTTTCCATTCCAGATAATAACGGTATCGTCTACGTATCTAAGCCACAACTTTGGTTTCTTAATTGCGGATTTAACTGTAAAAGTCTCGAACCATTCCATGAAAATATTCGACCATCGGTAGTCCATCATCCTGGATGTACAATTCTTCCTTTTTCTGAAAATAGGAATTAGTTAAACAACTTTCCAATAAGTTCATGACGGCGTGTAGTGATAAAGATGTTCTTTCTGCTAGATCTTGTCTTCTTCAAGTTTCTTTCTTATGATTTTTAGTGACTCCTTAACTGGAAAGTTGGTGTATAGACTTTCCACTTCAAAGCTAATAAACTGATCTTCTGGTTGTACTAGGGTCTAATCGACAACTCAAAGGGACAAGAAGAACTGTGTGTATCAGATACCATGTGAATGTGGTAACTACTACATTGGCAAAACAAAGAGACCCCTTGACATAAGGATCATCTCGAGGAGAAACAGAAAAATCTGGAGCCGCCAACCATGTTTGGACTCTGAAGCTAAAATTCTACACAGAGAACAACATTGGAGAAAACTAAAATTCAAAGAAGCTGCGGTTATACATCAGAACCCGAGTTACTGTTATAAACCATCTTTAGATATAAGAGAAGTGTGGAAACCAATCCTTAATTATTGTAAATTAAAACTAAATGTAGCATAAATGAGACTTTGGCATAGCACGCAAGACTGCACCCATCTCAATCACAATCCACTGTATTTACTTTTAGTATAGATAATACTGTAGCTTAGCAATTTATTTAGTTCCACTTGAAAACGGCTAGAGATAACTACTAGTCGAAACGTCGTAACATTCAACAAAAGATAATGACAATGGAAGTCCAACAGATATCTATTTATTAGTTATAGTTTTCAAAAAATTGAAAAGTACATTATGTTATTGGAGTTTTCTCTTATGTGATGTCAATTTCCCCCTGCTCTTCTAATACTATTTATTGTAGGATGTCTCTCATGTAATGTTTTTCAAACAACTTACTGCACAAACCATTAAAAATCTTCCCACATAAGCGACTTTACTTATGAAAAATATTTAGACAGGAACGATATACATTTTTAAATGAACCTCTACTTTGGTTAATCAATGAATGCTCAATTTATGCACCCTTTTGGAATTCAGTGTACGTAATTGTTTTAAAATTTATTTATTTTTTTAGGTGACAGAATACTCAGATTTGTGATACTCTTCAATAAGTTTAGCATCGAAAAAGCGAAACAAAAACTAGATATGTATTACACACTACGTTCTCTAATGCCAGAATTTTATGCTAATGAGCCATTATCCCCAAGGATGGCGCTACAGAGTAAAATAATTTATTGCGTTCCTTTACCCAAACCCACACCAGATTTCAAACGAGTAATTTACATAAAAACTAATCCAAATTTTGGGCCGGAATTCTTTGTCACTGCACAAATTGTAGAACACGCGCTGAACTTGTTTGAATTGCTGGTACAAGAAGACCCATGTTATTGTTATCATTGCATTTTTGATTGCGTCAGTGTAACTGTTGGACATATTCCCAAATTCAATATTATGGTTGGAAAGAAAGCTTCAATTATTTTAGAAGTATGTATACACATTCATATGTTTGGAATTACGAACAATATTTACTTTTACAAAAGTATCCGGAAACAACATCAAAAATGTTTTAAAATTGTTTCCCTACCTAGTTACTACAAGAAAAGTGCATTAAATAGTGTATTCTAACTTCTTACATGTAAATTTGTTGTTATACATGAAATGATTTCATGGTAATCCAATCAAAATAAGCATTTAACTTCACAAATATTTGCTTAGAGCTGAAAATTCTATCAAGTCTTAATACTCCAAAAAATTCGACCAAAAAAGAGCTGTTTTATTAACAAAAATGCAGGAATGTGTTCATTTCGGCATCTTATAAAACATATCTGGATGGTAACTCTGAAAGACCTGTGCAAAAAAAATTACGGACCAAAAATGGTAACGATTTTCGGTTTTTTGAGTTTATCACGAAATGTAAGAGTAGTATCGAAAAATGTTTCAAACAAAAGTTGAAAGAATTTAAAAAACCTATCGATTCATATAATATAAATTATCGAGGTATATTTTTTCGACAAAATTTACTGTATTGATTTTTTGAAAAAAAAAGACATTTATTAACAAATTACCGATTTAAAATTTCACATAAATATCGGCATTACCATTCTAAAAAAGTATGTCAAACTCGGAATCTGTGAGTTTTTTATTTTCCGAGAAATTCGATGTCAAAGTTGAACATTTAACCTAAATTTTCCGCTTTCCTAATTAAGATACAATGCTCAATTTTAATGTAAATTGTTGTATTGAAAATCTATTAAAATTTTTCTTTTCAATCATGGGAAGAGAAATTTTGCAAAAACCAGTTTTTGCACCAAAAAAATTGCGATAACTTTTCACCGGATGGAGATAATTTTTTTAATGCGTGCATTGGAATTAGATTCCGATCTCAACAAAAAATAATTTGGATGAAAAAAACTTTTTTTTTTTAATTCATTATGACGTGGGAAATGAATATTAAGGGCTCAATTTGGCACAAGATACTTTTTAATACTTGTACTTTACCTGTAAATTTTTTGTATCCAAGAAATACACTTCCATACGATCTGCGAATCTTCGAAAATTGGGCCGAATCTAATAGAAAATAGCTGCTGCAGGCGCTGTCGGCTGGTTGCCATAGTTCAGGCGCATTATTCATTGGAGCTTCAAGAAAACTTATGCACAATTATAATATTGATGTTGTTTAATTAATTTATATGATAATAACAATCATTTAGTCATATTAATTATTAATTTGTATATTAACAATATTTTTACAAAAAATTATAGAGAAAATCACACAAATATTCATGTTTCTGACCACCCGTATTATTTAAAAAAAATCGATAGAATGTACAGCTTCTTTGTAATAAAAAAAATTCTAGGGAAAATGCTTTCGTTTCAACCTTTCGATAACTTTTTCTGAATAGTGTAGTTAATTATTTATTTATTTATTTTTCAGAAAGCGTACTCAAATCGAATTGCTTCTATTTATTTGGTGAACTTTTCCCCGATATTGGAAACTGTTTTAAACACCATTGTTAAGCCATTGTTAAATCCAAAACTTAGAAATAGGGTGAGTTACATGTTTTTGTTAATCATGGTATCTTTATCTGTATCTGTATCTGTATCTGTATCTGTATCTGTATCTGTATCTGTATCTGTATCCGTATCCGTATCCGTATCGGTATCCGTATCGGTATCCGTATCGGTATCCGTATCCGTATCCGTATCCGTATCCGTATCCGTATCCGTATCCGTATCCGTATCCGTATCCGTATCCGTATCCGTATCCGTATCCGTATCCGTATCCGTATCCGTATCCGTATCCGTATCCGTATCCGTATCCGTATCCGTATCCGTATCCGTATCCGTATCCGTATCCGTATCCGTATCCGTATCCGTATCCGTATCCGTATCCGTATCCGTATCCGTATCCGTATCCGTATCCGTATCCGTACCCGTACCCGTACCCGTACCCGTACCCGTACCCGTACCCGTACCCGTACCCGTATCCGTATCCATCTCCATCCCACTCCCAAACAAGGGTTAGGAAGAAGCAGCACCCTTGTTTGAGACCTTTATTGATCTGAAATCCATCTGTAAGTTTATTTCCTATTCTGATCTTTGACATTGAATTTTCATGAGTTAATAGCTTTTACAAGTCCTACACTGACGTTGCTTTTCCAAGATCCAGTTAGCAAAAATTTCTGCGCTGTTTATTTTGGGTAAGCTGCAGTTCTTAGGTCCGCTGAATCTTATAAGCATGAAGGAGAAAATTTTTTATTAAAATTAATTAGAGAATGCTGTGATGGTGCCTTAAGTCTTCAATGTGCATGCCTAATATAAATCTGATACGCATTAAAAGTCAAATAAATTATTTTTAACTTGGGAACTATCTAGGTTTTGAGTTTTTTTTTTACGTTTCAAACTGTATTTAATTACCTCCTTAAGTTTTTAGATGTCCCGATCCCACTTTTGTTTTTATTTTAGATCACAGTTCACAGTAACACAGATATTTTGCATGAGGTTTTCGGCAAATCCATGATGCCCAAAGACATAGGAGGTGAAGAAACGTCACTAGAAGAGTTAAATGGTATGCAGAATAAAAAACCGGTTAAGTGCGTGTCGAACACGCATTATATTAGGGCTCCGTAGGCAGTTTATTGGCTTTTCTGTACCTTTTTAGCATGTTTATTTCTCAGTTAATTATATTCTTCTATTTCCAAAATTCTATTTCAAAAGAAGAAATTTGACAAAGTTATAGGGTTGTCATAAATAGGCGAATAGCTGATTACGGAACCTTAACCTATTGGCATTGCCGCACTTTTACTTTCCATTTTGAAAATACGATATTTAATTCCCAGTCTTTCAGATTGTTTACTAAAAGATTTTGAGAGGGTACAAGACAGATTTGAAGCTTTACGGAATCTACGAGTGGATGAATCACTCCGGCCTGAGAAGTTGATGAATGATGATATTTTAGGATATTATGGAAATTTTAAGAAAATTAATGTGGATTAATAGGAAACTTGTAGAAAATTCCATAAAGGATAATTACAGTGGGTGTAAAAGAAAATTTCACGGTGACTGCAGTCTTAATTGAATTAGTCTTGTATTTGTGGTAATGTGAAAAGAAATATATTAATTTTATATATGTTTTGTTTGTTTCCAATGCCTGAAAAATCCTTGAACATGCTTAAACACAATACAGATCTTGGGATATCAAAGGATATCTGAACCCATGCTTAATAATTTTCAATTAAATTAAATATCATTCCACTCCTCGAAACCTATGGTAGAAGGGGAGTGGAGTAGGTACCACTAAACCTTAAAATTATATTACTTTTATATCAAAATATTAAACTGAACTATCTTCTGTGACTTATCCACTTTTATTGTTAATTTTACACTGTCAAATATAAAACGGTATCAATTTCAGATTTATTAGGGAAAGTTTTACAATAAGCAACCTCTGCTGATACGAACTCAGCGTACTCTTGAGTAAATTTGAACGAACATATTCATTGAGAGATGTGATAAACCTTAGCCACTATCGCTTTAAGAGATCGACATGGACGTAGTTAGGGAGGAGCAAGGGTAGGCCACCCTAGAAAAATCGACGATATTCAAGAAATATAATGCATTCATTATTTTTATCTTGAGAAAATATTTTTTTTTTCAGTTAATATATTTATATATATATATATTATCAATTTAGTATTAAACAATTACTTAGACATTTTTAGAACTACAAAAATAATAAATATATTTATTTTTAAAATTAAAACAATATTTACATTCCATATACAGTGAAATTGTTTAGCGGTCCAGTAAAATTAGGCTACTTGCAAGATTTAGCTGACTCAGAAACTGCATCCTATCAACCCCAGACGGCGCTTAAACTTTTACCAACTGGATCTTGGAACAACTGCAACTGAACGATGTATTCCATCATAAATTAAATCGAATCAAAAAAATGTATTGAGCAATGCACAAAAAAATAGGGCACATAAAATGATATTACAACCCTGCCCCAAAATATAATACAATACATTAACTTGAAGCTAACAAAATTACACCAGTCAATAATTAAAATAATAGACGAAACTTAGGCTCATAGCGATATGGATAGAGGACACACACTTGTATGCAATCAGGTAGTTCTGGCAGAAGACCAGCAAGACGACTTACATCACTACATAGTATAAAACAAAGTCGCTTTCTCTGTCCCTATGTCCCTTTGTATGCTTAAATCTTTAAAACTACGCACCGGATTTTGATGCGGTTTTTTTCAACAGATAGAGTGATTCAAGAGGAAGGTTTATATGTATAATAACATCCATTAAATAGTGGAGAAATACTGTTATTTTTGAGGTTTCTAATGTGATGTCGTTAATTATCATATTTTTTTCCGCTTACATTGCAAACGCAGGCTGAACCCTACGAGATTTATCAAAATAATGTACTAATTATTTGTACACATTGAAAAGGTCTACAGAAAACTCCGCGATGGTATATGTCTATCTCTCATGGATATCCCACAATAACATTTTTTTGTCATTTACTTTTTACGACAAATAATGGCAAATTTTGAAGCGATTTTAACCAATACAGCATTAATCCTTATCCAATTAAATAGCTTAAATACATTGTTGATTTAATATAGATCTATATGGTCCTTTACAGCACAAGATTTAAATGAATATTTTCGAAGATATTACAGATTTAAAATTGCGGGAAGTAGCGCTTGCGGCGGTACTGGCCGACCGGGGCGGCGGCAGCGTGCCTATAAATAGCGCGTCGGAGGCCGATGTAATAATTGTTGTAAAAATAAAATAAATAGTCACAGTTTTTCTGTAGTGTATTTAGTATCAGCATTGCACCCGTGCGAAGCCGGGGCGGGTCGCTAGTGATAAATAAACTCATAAAAGAATTCACTAAATGGGGTTTGAAGACAAACATACAAAAGACACAATACACGATTATAGGAGGCTTAAGACAAGGCATCGAAACAGAAAGCGGAATAATAGAAACCTTAGACAATACGAATACCTAGGAGGTACAATATATGAAGACGGAAAATATAATAAAGGTATACTAAAGAAAATATTAAAAGGACAAAATATAATTAAAGCACTACATCCAATCTTGTGGAGTAAGAACCTAACAAAGAAAACAAAAAGAAGGATGTTTGAAGGTCATAGACAACGATGCTTCTTGCGAAGTAGTAGATATCTGTTAGACTTCCATTGTCTTCATTTTTGTTGAATATCACGACGTTTCGGCTAGTAGTTATCTCTAGTGAAACTAAATAAATCCCTTAGCTACATGACTATTTATACTAAAAGTAAATTCAGTGGAGTGTGACTAAGATGTGTGCAGTCATGCCTGCTATGGCAAAATCCCATTTTTATGCTGCATTTAGTTTTAGTTTACAATTATTAAGAAGTGGTTTCCACACTTCTCTTATATCTAAAGATGGTTTACTAAAGCAACTCGGGTTCTTTGAATTTCCGTTTTCTCCAATGTGTTTCTGACCAAATTCAACAAAAATCTAGAAAAACCGAACCAAACATCAACAAAGACGAGAAACTGCCCTAGCTAACCTACAGAAGGACTCCAGTATTAAAATTCTTTCAGCAGATAAAGGAAATGCTACAGTCGTAATGAATGCTGAGACATACAATCAAAAAATTGACGAAGCCTTAAGGAAAGGAAATTATACATCTCTTGCTAAAGATCCCGCATCTGCAATTGAAGGAAGAATTTATTGCGTTCTTAAGAAACATGAATGGTATATTCCTGAGAGGATCCGGACTCAATTGATGCCACACCATAGCAAAACTCCACACCTTTATGGACTCCCGAAAATACATAAGCAAGACATGCCCTTACGATCTTTCACGAGTTCCCGAAACTCTCCGACTTCTGAACTTGCCAAATTTCTTCTTCCAATCCTGAGACCATTATAAAGAAATACATCGTCCTGGGTTAAGAACTCGCAACATTTCGTAGGAATTATACGTGAAATAGAAGTACAACCGGAAAACCATTTTATTAGCTTTGATGTGGAAAGCCTATACACCAACGTTCCAGTTAAGGAGTCACTAAAAATAATAAGAAAAAAACTTGAAGAAGACCAAACCTTAGCGGAAAGGACATCTTTATCACCGCATGCCATTATGGACTTCTTGAAAAGTTGTGTGACTAATTCCTATTTTCAAGAAAAAGAAAAATTCTACATCCAGGATGATGGACTATCAATGGAATCTTCACTCTCACCGGTGATCGCAAATATTTTCATGGAATGGTTCGAGACATTTGCAATTGAATCCACAACTAAGAAACCAAAGTTATGGTTCAGATACGTCGACGATACTTTTATTATTTGGAGTGGAAATGACGAAGAACTTCGAAACTTTCTTTTTCATCTCAACAATATCAACCCCACTATTAAACTCACCATGGAGAAAGAAGTAGAAAATAAATTACAATTTTTAGATGCCTTGGTTGAAAGAAATGGCAAACAAATTCGAACTTCGGTTTACAGAAATGCCATGCACACAGGACAATACCTTAATTATTCATATAATCACTCCAACAACACCAAACAAGGAATTATAAGACATCTCGTAGATAGAGCCTTAACTCTCTGCAACTCCAACGAGAGCTTGATGAAAGAGATAGATTACATTAAAAATGATCTGACAGCCAACGGATACCCAGTATATCTAGTGGATAAATGTGTAGAACAACGCAGAAATAGGACAATATCGACAACGAATGAAGAACGAAAACCAGTATTGAACATCCCCAATGTTAAAGGCATTTCAGAAAAAGTTAAAAGAATAGGGAAAGGATATAAAATCAACGTTGTTTTCACTTCCAATAACTCTCTGAGAAGTCAGCTTACTAGGGTCAAACCAAGAACTCCAAAGGGACATGAAGAACTGTGTATATCAGATACAATGTGAATAAGGCAATTCCTACGTTGGTGAAACAAAGAGATCTCTCGACGTAAGGATCAAAGAACACCAATAATGCACATCTCGAGGAGAAACAGAAAAATCTGGTGCCGCCAACCATGCCTGGACTCATGGACACCACATAAAATGGTCAAAAGCTAAAATACTACACCGAGAACAACATTGGAGAAAACGGAAATTCAAAGAAACCGCGGTTATACATCAGAACCCGAGTTGTTTTAGTAAACCATCTTTAGATATAAGAGAAGTGTGGAAACCACTTCTTAATAATTGTAAACTAAAACTTAATGCAGCATAAAAATGGGATTTTGCCATAGCAGGCATGACTGCACCCATCTTAGTCACACTCCACTGCATTTACTTTTAGTATAAATATTCATGTAGCTAAGGGATTTATTTATTTTCACTTGAAAACGGCTAGAGATAACTACTAGCCGAAACGTCGTGATATTCAACAAAAATAAAGACAATGGAAGTCCAACAGATATCTACTACTTCGCAAAAAAAGAAGGATATATCAGGCTATAATATTGGTCAGAAGTGTGGGTCACAAATAAAAATATGTCATGTCATTTAAAATTTTAAGTTTAACCTTAATAGCTCCCACAGCGAATTTGTGAAGATATGAAGCTAAACGAAGCAGGATCCCTTCCTGATAAAACAACAAGTTAGAGTTGAAACATAACTTTGACGTCGAGATAGAAGTGGCTAGACATTCTTGGTTCCAAAGTTTCATAGAAGGAAATCCTCCTATAACTGCAAAGAATGTTGAGGATTTGTCGACTGCAAGAGCAAAGGGCAGAAGTAACTAACTTTTTCACTCTGTTGACAAAAGTTCTCACAGAGAATAATCGGCTGAATAAGCCAGACAGAATTTATAATATAGACAAATTTGGTATGCAACTTAACAATAAACCTGGAAAAGTAGGAGCAAAAAATGGTGCAAGAGTGGTTAAGTCAGTTACTTCCGCGGAAAAAGGTGAGACAGTCACCGTCCTTGCTTGTTGCAATTTTATTGGTAACTTTCTTCTACCACTACGAATTTTGAAAAGCGTAAATAAATAAAATTTTTATAAAAAAAATTGAACCGACCTCTAAAAGTGCGCTAAAATGTGAAAAATAACAATAAATTTTTATATGAAATTGAACTTTTTGAAGTCGGCGCCAAATTATTTGTACACGAAATAAATAACTACTAATATATACAAATTATGGTAAGAAAGCAACTACAAATAAAGTATTTTTAATCTGTTTATGTAAATCACATTTTGTCAGGTATTAGTTTGGCGCCGACTTCAAAAAGTTCAATTTCATATAAAAATTTATTGTTATTTTTCACTTTTTAGCGCACTTTTAGAAGTCGGTTCAATTTTTTTTATAAAAATTTTATTTTTCTATTTTTAGTTTTAGAATTCATTATGATATTCATAAATTATTTGAACTAAGTACTAATCGAGATTAGTGTACCTCGCAATGACTCCAAACTGGCAAAAAAGTACCCATTTTATCCAAAGTTGTAAATCACCTTAAAATGGGCCACTAAAAATTCTTTGGTTCTTAGAGTTTTCCAAATACCAATCAAATTGGGTGAAACGAATATTTAGTCTGTCTTAGAAAATCCACTATCTTAAATTTCAAATTAATTTTAGATTAGTAATATAGGCCCCAAAATCTTCCAATATCGATATTTAAAGAAAATAAATTAATTTTTTATCCACCATATTGAATACGCCATATTGAATTTTTTATAAATAATTTTAGATTCGTCATGTGTGACCCCAAAAACTCCCCCATACCAATTTTGGAGAAAATAGGATAAAATTGATTTTTTCGTCCGCCATATTGGATCCGCCATATTGAATTTTTTAAAAATTATTTTAGATTCGTCATATGCGACCCCGAAAACTCTCCCGTACCAAATTTGGAGAAAATCGGACAAAATTAATTTTTTTGTCGGCCATATTGGATCCGCCATATTGAATTTTTTTAAAACTATTTTAGATTCGTCATATGCGACTCCGAAAACTCCCCCGTACCAATTTTGGAGAAAATCGGACAAAATTGATTTTTTCGTCCGCCATATTGGATCCGCCATATTGAATTTTTTAAAAATTATTTTAGATTCGTCATATGCGACCCCGTAAACTCCTCCTTACCAATTTTGGTAAAAATCGGACAAAATTGATTTTTTCGTCCGCCATATTGGATCCGCCATCTTGAATTTTTTTTAAATAATATCAGATTCGTTATGTGCAACCTCGAAAACTCCTCCATACCAATTTCGAAGAAAATCGGACTAAATTAAATTTTTTTGTCCGCCATATTGGATCCGCCATTTTGAATTTTTTAAAAATAATTTCTGATTCGTTGGGTACAACCCCGAAAATTCTTCCATACCAATTTTCGAGAAAATTGGACAAAATTAATTTTTTTGGCCGCCATATTGTAAGCGCCATCTTGGATTTTACTGCACCAATTTCACCTAAAAAAATATGGGACCACCGCAGCAACTTCCTTTATATAATGTAAAAAATTTCATTCAAATCGGTGCAGCCGTTCCGGAGTAATCGGTGTACATACATAAAAAAAAAATACATAGTCGACGAATTGAGAACCTCCTTCTTTTAGAAGTCGGTTAAAAACAGAATTTGATGAATGCCTCCCACCTGGTTCCAAAGATTATATACAGATAAAATTGGCTTACAATTACTACAAATTTATTTTACAAATGGTTAACGGAACATTTTATTGCTCAGTCGGTAACTTCTACTTCAGAGAACCAAGACGTTTTGCGAAAGCGCACACACAGAGGGTTAGACAATTTTTCCCGTTTTTAGAAGGGATTCGCCAGAAAAAAAGGTTGGGGACCGCTGGTCTCTAGTACTAAAATGGTACAGAATCCTTTGGTTGCCTTTTCTTACTTGATATTGCAAGCGAATTTAGTACTTCGTTATAAATTTGTTTGTTGACTGAATAAACTTTTCTAGCGGGAACATCTATAGAATTGATATACCGACGTTTTTCAGAGAACGAAAATACAGATTAAAAAAAAAACAAGTAATATGATAATGAAGTGAACTACATTTTATTTATTATTATGGTAATAATGACTTTTTTATCGCAATATCTTTGTAAGCCATCTTAAATGTTTTCGCCTTGAAACGTATTAGGTTATAAAACAAGTTTTGCAGGTGATTATTAGCTAAATGACTATTATGTCCCTGCATAAAATCGCCCTGCATAAAATCCTTAAAACTTAATAAATAAAGTTCAAAAAAACTTTTAAAATCGCTATTTAATTTTTATAAAAAAGCCAAAAACGTAGATTATATTTGTGCATTTATAATTATTAAAATCTTACAAATATGAATTTTTAAAACAACTCAAAAAAATAATCTTTAAATTGGCTTAATTAATATGATTTCACCTTGAATTTTTCGACTTTTGCTTGTTTTTCTTTTAATTATTATAGGTAGTTAATCGTAAGAAAACCTATTAGTGTCGTTTCGTTGTTACCGTCGAGGAATAAGGATTTTGAGTAACAAAAGTGACTACTAAATAAGTAAATAAGTTATACCTATTACAGGTAAGAAGGTTGCCATTTTTATCCTCCCTAGTTTTATATCTATATAAGTTTTTCCTAGTTTAGTTTTCTGTCGATTTTTTACAATTTTTTGTTTATTGCTTGGCACTCCCAGGGGTATTTTTTAGGCATTCCTATTACATAATATACACAGAAAATAATGTTTATTTAAAAAATAAATATAAATTGTCTCAATTTTTTCACCGTGTTATCTTATCAAGCAGAATGAATACACTTTCAGGCAAAAGTAGAACTACACTTTCGAAATATATACAAATCCCGATAAATAAATAAATACAATAAATGAACTGATTTTAACGTAAACTTTCAAATACAGAGTCGTGATGCTTCAAAAGTAAAGCAACATTTTATTGCTTTCCTCAAAGACAAGGCTGAGATACTTTTGTGGATTTTATCTTGTGTGTAATAAATATTTCTGTGCTGTATTATGTTGAGGGTAATCTAATTTCGAAAGAATGCGCTCTTAAATGATAAAAAGCAAGCCGCAATTTCAGGAAAGTTTTTTTTTATTTAGGTGCATCGTATTCAAATTAATTTCATGATGTAATAAAAGAGGATATGTAGGATATGCGGCGATAAAGAGTAGATCGCGAAAAATAACAATATGGACTACAAAACATTTTCTTAAAACGATCCTTGGAAGGTCGCATCTAAACCTAAATGATATTTAGCACACAAATAATTTATGATATCAATAAACCTCCGCCTGTGCATTTTTCCTTCATTTTCATCCTGGTCTTTCCACGATTATCTTTTCAATGATTTTCTTTAAGTTTTTCGATTTTAGCGAAACGTCAACGCTGGTTCAGAATTTCCAGTTCCTATCACTTCCGACCACTACCGTTCACGCTTATCGTAGTTAAGAAATATGGATTTACATGTTGTATTTTATTAGCGATGTAATAGGTCCCGTTTTCTATCAAGTTTCAAGTATTTGAGTAAATCCAGGGTTTAACACAGATCACGGGGTTGTTGATGAGGTCCCATCAAACCTCTCGACTATGTTAGAAACCACTGCCGCCTCACCTTTCTTTTCGCTCACAGGAATAGGAAGGGAATGAATGCAGCTCTAAGATTTCTAGAAAATTTATTTAATTTCACTTTATTACACATCTAGGGAATGAGCTAATTAGGAGAGGTTTTCTAAATAACACTCATTCTTAGATCCTATTTAATTTTATTTAGCTTTTTATTTCGTCTTTTTTTACCTTTTAACTTTTCCTATTTTTTTAATCGCTGTTTAGTTCTGAATTCAGTTACTTTTCCGCATTATCAAATCTGGGATTTCTAACTTTCTGTGGTCACGTTCGAGTTTAAGTGTCAAGTTCAGAATTTCATAACTTTATAATCAGAAATTCTGACTATTAGTTCAGTTAATTCCGGAATCGTCGGGAAAATCCATGAAAATACTGCGAATTTAAATCTCTTCAGCAGTGTGCAAGACCAGAACCGTTTCTTAGCTATCGTACATGGACGTCACTGTGTTAAATACCGATAGGCTCACTCACACTACCGAGAGTAATGGATCAATCCTTGAGTTATTAAATTAGGACTCATTTTTACGGGATTATAAAACCCTTCAGGACCGGAAAGAAATCGTGTTGTTTAACTCTACGAAGTAGAGAATGCAGATTTGTATACTTTCTCCCGAACGTACAATCGCTTCGCTTTATATGAAAGCACTTAAGGTGGTTCACTCACGACAGTCGTCACACACGTTAACTTTTAATATACAGACACATTCTTATCCAGTAATAACTTTAAATATAAGAAATCTGACAGCGCCGCAGATGTCTATATTGAATGGTCTATAGAATAAACGTGTGTATAGTAACGTTCATATACTGTGAGTCTCATACCAATACAATTTGTTATGTTGACATCGCAACACATTGAGAAATAACTAAAAATATCGAGATATATATTTAAAAATATGCCACATTCGGAAAAATTAACCAAACTAATTTAGGTTTGAATTATCGCACGTTGCCAAGTTGTGATCACTGTACCCCACTACGCGTCAGATGTTTTCAAATTATTTTTATTTAAAAAAATCTGTATTTTCTAAACAAAACGGTCAAGAAGTTCCGGGTTTTTCTAAAAAATTCATTATTGTTGGATCTACGTTGCATTAGTTTTTAAAAAATATGGTAAAAACCGTTCTTGAGATATTCCAAAATGTATTGGCATTTTGTTATATGTAGTGACCTCCAGCATGTTAATTATGTATATTTTAATTGTTAAAATTTCGCCTCACAGACAATTAAAAAATTTCCTTTTTTTTTATTAAATAAAAGACACTTTTGTAAACTATATATTCAAATTCGATCACATTCCTATGATTAGCCGTTTCATGAGTGAACTACCTTAAGCTAAATTAGATTCAATCTACGATTCTTAAATTATTTATTTTTCTGTGTTCCCCCCCCCCCTCTTATTTTGAGATTGTAGAACACGATTCTGATCTCCATTGTCCATAATTTTTCCTGCTTCGAAACAAGAAATTTTCCAGTTATAACATATATTCTGATATTATTCAGTTTATTTAGGGATTTTAAGGCAATATTAAAACTGGAATCTAATATTTTATCGAAAACAAAACGTGTTTTTATGACAGTAGTTTTGGGAAAATAAAGTTTCGGTTTTACAGTGGCCAAAACAATCCTCAGATGTTAACTGAAAATTTGTTATTACAGTCAAAGAAGCCAAAAAAAAGTGGTAAATTCGCAGAAATTCGCACTATTACGGATTAAATATCAAAATAATATTTGCAACTTTCCACAGTTGGTATTTTGTATTTGATTTGACAGTTTATATTTGATATTTAGTACAACTTTTATATCGGTCTATATTTAAGTATAGGATTTTTTAAACGCTTTTAATTTGTTTTCGATATACAGGGTGTCCAAGATAAGGATCCTAAGCATGGGGATCTCAGTACCTGTTGGAGTTACAGCTTAGGTTAAATTAGAAAAAAGTTGCGTACTTTGAAGCGTATTTACATGCCGTTGAGAAACTTTAAAAATTTTCATGGCCAGCTGAGATATTGGGGAAAAACGAAAATTTGACGAAATAGATTTTATTTTTTTGTGACTTTATTTTAAAAGATATTAAAAAACTAATAAAACTTTTTCATTGGCACTTTTTAGATAATACGTGATGGCGTTTTTAAATTTTATATCCGACGTTTTGTTTTCGAGAAACCATCATCAACTTTATTTTTTTATATGGCCCAAAAAAAAAAGTATACCCTGTATCTGATTCCATTTTTTATTACAAATTCAACGATGTATCACATGTCATATTTTTTTTGTTAGACAAAAAAAAATGCGATTTTTCTATTTTTTTAAACATATTTTTAAGTAGGCTTTGCAAACAAATAATGCTTTGACACTTTGACGTAAATACCTGTTATGAGTTATTGATCTCACATATTAGTTAATATCTATTTACAGAGCAATGAAGCTGAATGGAGCATAGTACTACTTAGAAACAAGAAAATTTAATCTACCATAAATTTAACCATAAGATAATCATTATTTTAATGATATACAAAGAATGATAAATTATTTAAAAATAACTAAAACAACAAATAAATTAACAATTTTTTTTTATTCAATTTAAAGCAGGTGTTCAAACAGATTTCCGTTATTTTCCAGACATAAATATGATCTTCTTATGGTAGAATTTAAAACATCACGCAACATGTCAGGTGTAATACTGTTGAATGCATTAGTTACACATTCTCGTAACTGCTGCTCAGTCTCAAAAGAATGATGGTATATTTGGCTTTTAAGAAACCCCCAAAGAAAGAAGTCCATAGGAGTTAAGTCCGGAGATCGCGCTGGCCAAGGCACTTCACTGGAGGTTCCAATCCACTTTCCAGGAAATCGCTGCGTAAGATACTCGCGAACCTGCCTAGAATTATGTGCAGGAGCACCGTCTTGTTGAAACCAACAGGTATTAACCTGTGCCAGAGGTAAATCCTCCAAGCAGTCTTCTAAATTATTTTGTAATAATTGAAGGTATCGTTCTCCAGTTAACGAACTATGGTAGATAAATGGACCTAGTATTTTGGTACCGAAAATTCCACACCACATATTAAACCCAAAATGCTCCTGATGTCTTGAAATTTTTTGAACACGCGGATTCTGTTGCGCCCAGTAATGAGTATTCCGGCGGTTAAAGACACCATTATTAGTGACTAGACTTTCGTCAGACCATATTATTTTTGCAGGGAAATTGATATCATCTTCACATGCGCGTGTATACCACTCACAGAAATGCCGGCGTCGTTCAAGATCCCTTGGTTTAAGTGCTTGGCAAATCCTAAATTTATAGGGGTGATATCTATTTTTACGCAAAATAAATTGAGCAGTGGATTTGGCTACTCCTATATTTTTTTCAATTTGCCTGCAAGAGATGTCAGGGTTCTCAACAACTGCTTGTAATACGTTATTTTGGGTTTCTTCGGAAGAATCCTTTTTTCGGGATGAAACTGGCTTTTTAAATGATCCATATTGTTTTAAATTTCGCGCCAACTGTAAGAAAATGGACTTACATGGTTGCTTTCTATCTGGAAATTTATTTAGATACATTGCTGCCGTATTTATAGTATTCTTCTGGCACAAAATGTAGCAGGTCAGCATGTCAAACTTTTCTTCATGACTATAATGGCCACCCGGCATATTCGACGATTTTAACACAATAATAATTATTCAACAATAAACAATAACAACAGTAACAACAACGACAAGAACTCTACAAACAACTTAATAACTCTAAATCAACTTAACAATTATTATTTTATCTTACCATAAACATTAAATTAAGTCATATGTGACAGAATAACAGGTATTTACGTCAAAGTGTCAAAGCATTATTTGTTTGCAAAGCCTACTTAAAAATATGTTTAAAAAAATAGAAAAATCGCATTTTTTTTTTGTTTAACAAAAAAAATATGACATGTGATACATCGTTGAATTTGTAATAAAAAATGGAATCAGATACAGGGTATACTTTTTTTTGGGCCATATAAAAAAATAAAGTTGATGATGGTTTCTCGAAAACAAAACGTCGGATATAAAATTTAAAAACGCCATCACGTATTATCTAAAAAGTGCCAATGAAAAAGTTTTATTAGTTTTTTAATATCTTTTAAAATAAAGTCACAAAAAAATAAAATCTATTTCGTCAAATTTTCGTTTTTCCCCAATATCTTAGCTGGCCATGAAAATTTTTAAAGTTTCTCAACGGCATGTAAATACGCTTCAAAGTACGCAACTTTTTTCTAATTTAACCTAAGCTGTAACTCCAACAGGTACTGAGATCCCCATGCTTAGGATCCTTATCTTGGACACCCTGTATATCTCATAGTTTAACATGGTCGTCTTTGGTCTTTCAACGGTTTACTTAAGAAATATAAAAAAGTCTAAAAAAAAACATTAAGTAAATCTTTTTAACGAAAATTGTTACGTTGAATTATCAATATGCCTTTTGTGATAATATTTTGCAACCTCATTCTTCCAGTTAACAAAATATCAGAAACAACTAACAATGCTAGTAACTGTTAAGGAATTCAAACATAATGTCTCTCTAACACGTACTTGACCTGTATTTTATTAATAGAAATTTTGTTCCCAAGATCTACAACGACTCTTCCCAAGATATGACCCACAACTTTTCTTATTTAAACAGTTAATAAAACAAAAACTAAAAACTAACATAATAAACTCTTAATCCCACCCACTCACTGTTTTTTAAATGAAAGTTTAACAAAAACAAAATTTTTGAACGATATTTGTTTTATAGGTTACTTATTCCCATAAGAAAAATGACCCTAAATTTAAGGGAACTCAACGAAGACGAGGTTTACAAACAAATATTCAAGGAATTCAATAAAACTAAAGAAAATCTATATGAAGATATCGATATATTAAGAAAATGGGTGGAAACTCAACCACATTTTCCTGAAAAACCCAGTAAGTTCGTATAATGCCCGTATTTTTCAAATCTCCTCTACGTTTTTCAGAAAATTTCTCGTGAAAATATAACTCTTTGAAATTTCTAAAGTGTGAAATTTTTTAAAAGCTTAAAGACCTTCCTCACACCTTCTACTGCCTTGGATGTCACATTCTTTAGCCCTCTGAAAAAGACATAAATCGAGAATGTGATCTATATTTCAAATCAAAAAATTTGATAAAAATTACTCCATACGACATATCCGGTCTATTTCATAAAGCATATAGTAAAGTAGCTTCAATTGACAAAGCTGTAAGTGGCTTCTGTGCCACTGGTATAAGTATAAATTAATTCAAATCTATTCAGCGACTATTATGTCGTGAATACTGCTGCCTCCAAATATAGTAAACACTCTGTAGAAGATCAGGAAGATAATAATAATAATTCAAATCTTCACCCTGCACTGAAGATCCAATTATTAATTACTCTGTTGCTATTGATCGAAGTGCTGTCAGTGACAATCAATTAAATAATGGCAAATCTGTTACAAACGCCTTTTCTGCTTCTTCTGAACTAAATTATATTCTAGCATTTATATCTGCAAAACAATCAACCTCCCGAGAAATTCGAAAACGAATAAATAAACAACATTCGCAAATAATCACTGCAACTCGGAATAAAACTGTACTAGAAGAAAACAAGAAGGAACATGTTATGAAAGAAAATAAAGATCCAAAAGGAAGAGGTAAAAATGTAGAGAGAAGAAGAAAAAAAATAATAAAGAAACAAATGAGGAAGCTAAAAAATTCCTATTTAAAAATAAAACCAGTTCATCAGATGAATCTGTTGATGATCGTAGTATCTGCGACGATGATAGTAGTGACTACGTCGGTGAGGGAGCCAATATGTGTATAATTTGTTGTGAATCTGGAAAATCTAATGAATTGTGGTGTAGATGAAGGATATGTAGTGACTAGACACATGCTCAATACACAGGAACTAATTCTACCAAAGGTTAGGATTTCAAGCCAAACGACTTCGCACTCCCTCAAGGGAATAGTGACTCATACCAGGTATACAAAAATACTAAAAGAATAAAACACTGTGGGAACCCTTTCAATGTTATCTGTCTGATCCATCCGAATCATTGGGTCCCAATATAACTTGAGCTGGTTGTTCTCTAGAATAAATTCCGGATTGTGTTTGTAGTAAGGTACTTTTCCTACCTGCAATAGGTTTAACTTATCTGGTAACTCCTGGTGGAGTATCTTAGCGGCTAAGCCGTGTCTTTCCATATACTCGGTTGCGGCAAACGCTTGGCATCCTCCAGTTATATGCTGGATTGTCTTTGATGTTCGATAGCCATATCTACATTGTTCATTTTCTAATGAGGGATCTCTGATGATGAACTTCCAATAGTTGTTCGTCAGAATAACCTGGTCTTGGATAGCTAACAAAAAGCCCTCCATTTTCGGAAACATCTGTACTAAAATCAACCAATAGTTTAATGCTGAATTGACGACATCAGGAGATTGACCCCATTTCGATGCAGTCCATGAGGTGTTTTCTGTAATCAGGTTTGTAACTTCATTTGGTCTGTTTGGTGGTGAAAAGCAACAACCTGTTACCTCAGCTGTAGCGACGTTGACTCGTCTGCCTCACATATTGCACGATGTAGTATGGAAGAGTGCGCTAACCTGTGGAAATATGAACGTAAGTTTATTATTTGTTGGTCGAGCTGCTTACCAATATCCACCAATCCTTTTCCTCTTTGATGTCTTGGAAGTATTGTACGTTCAATAGCACTCCTAGGGTGATGTTTTCGTGCTTTTGTTAGGAGTATTCTTATTTTTCTTTGCAGGTTTTGGATGTCCGTCCTGCTCCATTTTACAATTCCAAAAGAGTAGCTAAGCGCAGAGCATGCGTATGTGTTGAGCGCCTTAAACAAATTTCGACTATTTAGGTTGGTTTGTAATACCCGCCCTACCTTCATGACAAATTCGGTTGTCAATTCGGCTTTCATAGTGCAATGGTCAATTCTTTTAGCCTGTTTCATACCTAGATATTTGTATGTTTGTTCTGCTTCCATTGCAGTTATAGTTTCACGTTTTAACGATGTTTGAAACTGGCACTTGTCAAGTCCAAGTTGCATTCCGATATCTCCGAAGAACTCCTCTACAAACTTAAGCATTAGTTTCAGCTGGTTTCTGGTAGCAGCCATCAGTTTAAGATCATCCATGTATACGAGATGATTCAGTTTTACTATCTCTTCGTTGTTATTTCTAATATTAAAGTCATGGAGTTTAAACGGCGTGATAGCGGGTTCAGTGCAAGGCGAAACCACAATGGGCCAAGTGAATTGCCCTGAAATATTTCCCTGCGTAATTGAATTGTGTTAGTTTCGATAGTATCGCTGGATGGCACTTGCAATTGGATCCTTGTTCTCCAGGTAGACATGATGCGTTCTAAAAAGGAAACAAAATAGTTATTGACCCTATATATTCTCAATATAGTTGTGAGTTATTCATGTGACACTGAATTGAAAACCTTATAATCCACGTAGGCAGAAAAAAGATTTCTTCATTTCTACCAAAGATTATATTTATGATTTTTGTATTTAACAATAATTTTTCCAATGATAAATTAACCGTAGTTTTGCACGTTCCTAAAGATTTGATTACATTTTATCAGTAAATCACCTAAAGTTTTTTAATATGTATTAAAAAAATTATCTTTTAGGTTTTATTAGTTATTCTAATGCTCTGAATAACATTGCCCGGTGAATCTCATTACCCCATGTTCTCGCTCTTATTACTCCGTACCTTGGACATGGAGCCAATGCTACTTTTTTTTTTTAATAAGGACAATTTCTACTGTTGTATTTTGCTTTAAATTTAAATGTTGATCAGTTCAAGTTTATTAGTTATAATTTTCAAAAAATCATTCAATACATTAAAATATTATTAGAGTTTCCCCTAATGTGGTTCCAATTCCCCCATGCTCCCCTAAGACTATTTATTGTAGAACGTCTGTCATATAATGTTATGCAAACAAATTACTGCACAAACGACATAAGCGACGATACTTATGAAAAATATTAAGACAAGAACGGTATACATTTTTGAATGCAACAATGTATTTTCAATTTATTTTTTCCTTTTCAACTTAACGTATTTAATTATTCTAAAACTCGTTTGTCTTTTTTTAGGTGACAAAGTTCTCAGATTTGTAATACTATTTAACAAGTTTAGTATTGAAAAAGCGAAGCAAAAACTAGATATGTACTACACTATGCGAGGTCTAATACCAGAGTTATATGCAAGTGATCCGTTGTGCTCTAGGATGGTGCTACAGAGCAAAATATTCTACTGCGTTCCGTTACCTCAACCAACACCTGATTTCAAACGAGTAATTTACTCACTAGTCAATCCAAATTTTGGCCCGGAATGTTTTGTCCATTCACAATGCATTGAACAGGTGGTCAACTTGTTTGAGTTGCTAATACATGAAGACCCCTGTTATGGTTATCATTATATTCTCGATTGCGTCGGTGTAACTATTGGGCATGTCCCCAAATTCAATCCTGTGCTTCTAAAGAAAATTTCAATTATTTTTGAAGTACGTATATACCTTTCTGTGGTCAATTATGAACAATATTCACTTATACATAGTGAAATATAAGGGTATCCGAAAACAACATTGTCAAAAATTCAAAATTTAATATAAAAATATCATTGGCATCAATTTTTTGATAAATCAACTTAATATTTGTCATGAAGGAAGGCTAAATCTAATGAAACTTAGAGTAGGGAGGGGGAGACTCGTAATGACAGCCGATCGTGTGAAGCAAATGTGTAGACTATTGGTTACTGAAATGAAAAAAAAGTGAATGATTAAATTGTTCTTTTAAAAGTATCTATATAATTATTGTGTGTGATTTTTTAAAGAAAAGGGTAAAAATTGAAGGATCTCAAGTCAACTTTGGCAAATATAAACTACGTATAAAAGTATAAAATACATATATTAAAATACTGTTCTTTTGGGATTTCGGATGATATGACTGATAATTGAGGTAGCGTCCCAACCAAATATCTCTTGTGTACCACATCGTCTCAATATTTTTGTCCACAGAAACATTTAAGTCCCAATCTAAATCAATATTTTTAACACTACTATTGCAAATTCAACAAACTTTGGGGGTAATTATTTGATACAACTGTCTTGAACATATATCGCAATGCAAATCATCACTTAAGCGTTTTAATTTTCTCTTATTATGAGTATTTACATGTTTATGAGCACCTGCCCTTTGATAATATTGTATAATTTGATAGCATGCGTGACAAAGAGTTTTTTCTTGATTTTCCGTCACTAAAAACACTGTGATATAACTCTGAGTAATACAGAACACAACTTCTTTGGGATCAGTGTACTTATGTTTCACTAAACAAAATTTAGCACTAGCACTTTCTTCTTCATTATCTTCTTCAATATCGGAGTCACCAGATTCAGCTTCAATTTGTTCGAAATTATTTATATCGTAGTTCAAACAATTTCTGAAGTTCTTCTGAACTTTTTTTTTCGTTAAGGTATGTATTGTAATCCAATACTCCAATTAATTCATCTAGATCTGGACCTTCTTCAATATTATTATCCAAAAATTTTTGGATGAATTTTTTTAATATTTACTTTGCAATATTTACTATTAAATATAAAATTATTTACTTATTATTTACTTATTATTTGTTGGTATTTAATTTATCATCTTTTGTTGCTCCACGTATCTATTCTATAAATTTACTAAAGTGAAAATTCATTGGTGGTAGGACTTTATATCGACTTCATGGTCAAATAAGGTTATCCACCTCAAGGTCAAACATAAGGTTACATCTCCTACTATGATCGGATTCGATGGAAGGTTAGCCATGTTGTTCACTTTAAAATTAAACTCAAGGTGATGTATTCGAGGCTTTTTGAAAAGTATAATGAGAGAACGAAAGAGGAGGAGCATGAAAAGTGTTGATGATTTACTCTTCTTACTCCTCCTCCTCTTTTCTTCTCTCATATATCCACTACTTGGAATGACAAACATGGGACAAATTTTAAACATGAATTTGATTTTTCAAACACAAAGATTCTAACCCAGGAAAGAAACTACCATAAACTTCAAATAAAGGAAATGCTACATATAAAAAAGAAAAACAAGCAATCAATGACAAACAAGATATCAAAAACCTAAGCCAAATATATTATAACCTAATAAACTAAACCACCTATTATAGCCCTTATTGTTTTGCAACACAATGCATGGTTGATATCGATAAAATTTATTCTACAAATCAGAAAAATCTAAATAAAATAGTTTCCAAATAAAAAATAACAAGTTGATAGTAACCGAAGCAATCTTCAAATATTTCATTAAGAAACATGATAAAAATAAATTGAGGTGTGTGTGTACTGGGAATAATTTTTTTTTATTGATATTGTATCTTTTAAGTGTTAATTTAAGTCATATAAGTTTGCGTTTGTGACCACGGTGGTTGTATTTTGCTTTTATTTTAGATTATGCTTTTGAAAAAGCCCACTACTTTGGACAAAACGTCAAGCACACAATAGTAGTATTAATCTGAAACCTAATCCAAAGAAGTTACCATATATATATATATATATATATATATATATATATATATATATATATATATATATATATATATATATATATATATATATATATATATATATAATAAAATAGAATAAAATATTGGCGAAGCGGACGTGAAAATTTATCAATCTACATGATTCTCGTATTAAAAAGTGCGGAGCACTCCAAAATATGGAAAAACTCCGGGTCCGACAGATGGCGACAGCGCTGTTTCGTCCTAATATGGGACTCGTCAGGCCACCGCAGTCGGTACAAACCATCATCTCGCCTTTGCATCGTATAAAGCTGAATTTATAATCAAAACACAGCAAATAAGACGACAAAGGCGACATCTCGATGGTCCACTTGATAATACAAGAACCACACAGATTAACAAAGTTTGTAAAAGAACTGTCATATGGTGGCGCGATGGTGAATTAAAACAGAAATATGTAAAATCGAGTACACGAATCGCGCTGCCCAACGGATAGGGGTCGCATTTTTCGGTACTGGCAAGCAAGCCTACCGCTATTTAAGCAGCCAAAGCCACGTGCCGCACCAAACGATCCCACCATGAGAGCATCGTTTAGCGTGTTTAAAAGCCAAACAAATAAATAAATATGTAGATAAGTTTTTGTCCGTGTAATTTAAAATAAAGTAGAATAAAATATTGCCGAAGCGGACGTGAAAATTTGTCAATCTACATGATTCTCGTATTAAAAAGTACGGAGCACTCCAAAATATGGAAAAACTCCGGGTCCGACAGATGGCGACAGCGCTGTTTCGTCCAATATTTTATTCTATTTTATTTTAAATTACACGGACAAAAACTTATCTACATATTTATTTACTTGTTTGGCTTTTAAACACGCTAAACGATGCTCTCATGGTGGGATCGTTTGGTGCGGCACGTGGCTTTGGCTGCTTAAATAGCGGTAGGCTTGCTTGCCAATACCGAAAAATGCGACCCCTATCCGTTGGGCAGCGCGTTTCGTGTACTCGATTTTACATATTTCTGTTTTAATTCACCGTCGCACCACCATATGACGGTTCTTTTACAAACTTTGTTAATCTGTGTGGTTCTTGTATTATCAAGTGGACCATCGAGATGTCGCCTTTGTCGTCTTATTTGCTGTGTTTTGACTATAAATTCAGCTTTATACGATGCAAAGGCGAGATGATGGTTTGTACCGACTGCGGTGGCCTGACGAGTCCCATATTAGGACGAAACAGCGCTGTCGCCATCTGTCGGACCCGGAGTTTTTCCATATTTTGGAGTGCTCCGCACTTTTTAATACGAAAATCATGTAGATTGACAAATTTTCACGTCCGCTTCGCCAATATTTTATTCTATTTTATTATATATATATATATATATATATATATATATATATATATATATATATATATTCTCTTATTTTTCTTAGATCTTTCTATTTGTATATATTTTTAAGTTTTTCGTTTTCTTGGGTGTAAAATCCATTTTATTAATAAAACTGCATATGTTTTATTTGATATGCATATCTATTGACTTTTCGGTCACACTTGTCCTTAAGAATAATTTTTTATAACTTATATATTTAAAGTTTTTTGCGAGGAACACAACTTACTACAGATTGTTAACACATGGCTCACTTTTTGACACGATACAATAAAAACCTTGGTTTTTGTGTCGCATCTTAATTTAAGTTTAAGTATATCTTAAAAAAAAACAATACAAATTTAAGCTTTTCTGATCTTCTCTTAATGACAGGTAAACTCTAACCTCCAAATAGGTAAAAAATATTTACAGGGTAATTTATCGAAATAAGATGTGCAAGTAAGCGAGTTAAGGTACAATGTTGACGAACTTTTTATATTTCAAATTAACTGAAAAATTTGACGCAATTTTGGGGCTGATTTTATTTCACCATTCATAAAATTATCTACTTTTTCGTTGTTTTTAGCAGTGATAGGAAAAATATGAATTTTGTCATTGGGCGATTTTCTTACGGGTTCTACAGGGTGTCTCAAAAGAAAGTTCACATTTAAAAAATCGATTTAAAAAAGTCAGGACTTTATTGAAAAAATGTTTATTACATATTAAAATACATTGTTTGGGAATTTATTTTTTAAAAATGATGTCGTCCAAATGTAATCCGTTGCGCTCACGGCATTCATTTAATCGAGCACTAAAATTGCTCATGACGGCTCGGCAGGTATTCTCCGTGATGTCTGCCATTTCGTTGCAGATATTTTCTTTTAATTGTGCCAGGGAAGTCGGTTTGTTGGCGTAAACTTTTGATTTGACATAACCCCATAGGAAAAAGTCCATAGGTGATAAATCAGGACTGCGTGGAGGCCAACTTATGTCACCTTTCTTTGAGATCAATTTGCCAGGAAAAATTTCACGCACTCGTGGCAGAGACATGTTGGACGTGTGTGAAGTTGCTCCGTCTTGCTGGAACCATGTTCTTTGGTTATAGCCAGGAAAATTTTGCAGTTCAGGCACGAAGAAGTCGTCTAACATCTCCACATACCGCTCTGAAGTCACTGTTACTGTGCGTTCCCTTTCATCTTCAAAAAAGTACGGGCCGATAATTCCTCGCGCCGACATCGCAGCCCATACAGTCACTTTCGGCGAATGTAGAGGTTTCTGATGTTTGTGTTTTGGATTGTTTACACTCCAATAGCGGCAATTTTGCTTGTTTACATGACCATTAAGATGAAAATGGGCTTCATCCGAAAAGAAGATGTTGGTAAAAGTTGAAAAGCGTTCAGTCATCTGGTTTACGAAGTCAAGCCTCTGACCAGCATCCTGAGGCTTCAATTCTTGCACCAACTGAATTTTATAGGGGTTCAGCTTTAAATCTTTGTGTAAAATGCGGAATAATGATGACCTATGCACATTTAAAACAACAGCACGCTTACGAATCGAAACGTTTGGGTCGTCACGAACAGACTGAGTAACACTCTTTACGTTTTCGACCGTTCTCGAAGACCTCGGACGCCCGGATTTTGGTTTATCTAGTGTTGAACCGGTCTCTTCAAACTTCTGGACCCATTTTCCAATAAGCCGAGCGCTTGGCTCATCATTTAAGTGACGAATATGTCGAAAATTGCAGAATTTTCTACGCGCTACAGTCGCCGAATTACCGTTTTTGCAAAACGCACGTACGCACAAAGCACGGTCCGCTCCCGAGAAACGCTCCATAGCAACTAAATTCCCAAGAGACAGGCTACCGATTGACATACCCCCCGCGCCGCTCAGAATAAGCAAAACAAACGTGTACTTTCTTTTGAGCCACCCTGTATAATATGCTCGACCGATAACATATTGTTACGATTTCGTCTCTTCAAAATCGATCACTGGGGTCGCAGAGTAAAAACACAACATATTTTACTAATACTTCCAATACTTATATTAACAACACATTTACATTAACATCACAACTAACTAATTATTTCCTCTGTTTGAATACAACTATATAACTCTTAACGATACGACTATACGACTAACCTGAACTAACCTGAACTAACTAACTACGCTTATTCTATCTTTATTTATATACTGTTGTAGAATTATATCTACAAGATCCTAAAAAAAATCATAAAAATAAAATAAATATCTAAAGACGGTTGAAATTCCGAGAAATAAACTGCACGTTGTCGGCGGTAACGGCGCATAGACACCGACGGCGGCGCAGACATAAAGCTTTGGCGGACCGCGCTAAACGCTGATCGGTTCCTTTCGGAAGACCCGACGGAGTGTCGAGAAATTATAAATAGCACCTGATGCCGCGATTCGTTAGCAGAATCTGGTTGTCTTTTAAAGAGCACAGATCTCTCAAAATTTTTATACGCGCACACGAGTATCCAAGTCTTTTAAACTCAAATTTTAGTAAAATTCTAGCGCCGTCGGAAAAAATAAGCTTTTCTAAAAAAACCTTTCCACGTCGATTTTTTTTTATTCTTGCGGAAACTATTTTAAATTAATATATAGAGTATTCACGCGCCTACTTTTACGACTATAATAATTTGTGTAAAGGAAACCTGATAGCGACATACCCGATTTAGACATTCCCGATTGCGACTTAAATAATTTTCTATTAAGAGAAAATTAGTGATAACCGATAGTGACATCGTTAACGGATCTAAAAACACTAAACGTGCCTTAGTTTGCGTTTAACACCAAAACAAACATTTTTGCGAAATTTTAATTTTAGAAAATTTATTAAGAGTCCCAACGCTACATTTAGTTTCGACGCAAAACTTAAGAGTCCCAGTCTAGAAAACTTTTACTGCGAAAAAGTCCTATAAGAGCTCACGTCTAATAAAAAACAAAGTAATTATTGGCCAAGTTCTCATACAACCCAAATTCCATATACTTAATTTTTCCATATATTAAGTATATTAAAGCCCAGCCCTCCGTGATTTTTGTATTTTTTTATACAAAACATTCTACTTTAAGAGGAAAAATAATTTATTTAAAAAATGTCCAATCCCTTCTCTTACAGTTCCTTCCGGTCTGATGAGGCGGGTGGCATTTCAGGCTGTCCGGGTGGTTTTGGTGGGACCTCCGCGGCCCCTCGTGGGGTCGCGCCAGACCTAACAAGATTCCATACTCATAATGAATCTGACATGACCCAAATAAATCAAAATGCTGAATTATATCCCAACACTTCAATTTCTCCCATGGAACAATTTTTAAATGACATCCAAGCTTCACTTCAAGGTGGGGACCACGTAATGCAGGGACAAACGCATAGCATAAATGACAAAAATCCTGATACGCAAGTCATTCACAGCTCGTATACGTCGTTCGCGTTCGATCGAAACGTACCTCGTGGCGTTCTCGCGGAAAATCCGATCTCCACAAATAATTTTCCAAAAACGACGGACCTGCATATACGACAATACCTATGGAAGTTCTTAAATAAATCTAGAGTATAAACGTTAAGGTCTATCTAGCAAGATGAATCATCGATATAATTTGGCATTTTATGGCACATTATTATAAAGATGACTCATCACGTCAGAATATTTGTGTGTTCGAGGGCATATCAATAAGTTATAGTCGTTCGTAATAATATCTTTTCCGCAAGAAATGTGTTGATCGCATAATCTTTTTACCGTCTCATCAGTGACATTCGCGCTGCTTTTTCCGTGCCCTGAAGTAGTAAAGCCTTAACAAGACTGAAAATGCCTGAAATCGTTTTATTTTTGTATTGCGTAGTTGGGCCGTCACTTTGTACAGGGTGAGTCAACGATTGGATGAAGTAGGTTTGTGCCTTTTCGGTGAAATTAACAAAGAAACTATATTTATTGTTTGATACAGTTTATTTTTACGCAGATTTTAAAAATATTTAGGACTCTACAGGGTGAGCCAAAAAACTAGGACAGCATAAGTTGTATTTTTTTAAATAGAACACCCTATATACGAATCATATTTTCGATTTGGCTTATAATTTTAAATCTTTTTTATTAAGAGTTTACTATAACAAAACTTTATAGTTTCTGAGATAATTAAGTTTAAAGAAAAAAAGTCACATTTTCAAGCATCAATTCAATCCTAAATAACGTTTTCAATTGTATGACAAATATATTCAAATTTGGAATTTGGCAAGGCCAAGGACAAGTTAACATAATTTTTACCTAATATTTGCAATAAAAGCTACAGGGTGTTGAACACATCGGCTCAAATTTGAACAAGTTTAAATGAATAAATATCTTTTTTTTAAATGATACACCCTGTATATTTTCATGTTATTTAATAGAGTAATAAAAACCCTAAAAGTTTTGTTCAATATATCCTATACCTATTTATAATAGTTTTTGAGATATTTCAGTTTTTCCTATTTTCCATACTTTTTTACAGAAATAGTCTTCATTATCATAGTAGCCATGTAAAATAATAAAAAGAAACTACAGAAACAAACAGAACGTGGTTAAATATGATAAAATACATTATTCGTTATATTACAACGGCAATAGTTTAATTAAACATAATGTGAAAAAATTAACACAACAATAACGACAAGGCAAATACATATTTACTTTTATAATAAATTGAAACAAAAAAATTACCTATTAAATACTGAGATTAATTATTTCTTTTTAATAAGTGTTCGAATAAACGACCTTCTTGTGCAATGCACAAATTTAGTCTTTTTTGCAGATTTTCTCGGACCCTGGACAAAATTAGTGGCGTTATTGTTCTACAGGTATCCCTAATCCTGTTTCGCATATCTTCCACTTTTGTTGGTGGATTAACATACACCTTATTTTTAATATAACCCCATAGGAAGAAATCTAATGGGGTGATGTCGCAAGACCTTGGTGGCCACTCAATGAAACCCCCACGTCCAATCCATTTTTGCAGATATCGTTGGTCCAAAAACGCACGAACTTCACGATGGTAATGCGGAGGCGCACCATCGTGCTGGAACCATATACTGTCAAGCTCATCCCTATCGAGACCTTGAAGCAGTTGGGGTAGTTCTTCTTGTAGAAAGTTCAGGTAACTATGGCCATTTAGTGGTTCATTAAAAAAGTGGGGTCCAATAATTCGATTATGATGAATACCACACCAAACATTTAATGACCAGTGGTTTTGATGTTGCACCTCTCTAATCCAAAATGGGTTTTCTGTGGCATAATAATGCATGTTGCGTCTATTTACGGCACCGTTACTTCTGAAAGTAGCTTCATCACTAAATATTACCTTGCATAATAAATTTGGATTTAATTGAATCTCCGCATTTATTGTACGACAAAAGTTTACACGACTTTCAAAATCCTGTCCATGCAATTCTTGGTGTAATTCCATGTGATATGGATGATACCTATATTTCTTGGTAGTACGATTAGCGGTGGATTGTGATGTTTCACATAATGCTGCTAACTGACGGCTACCAATATAAGGATTTTCCTGAACATTTAACAATACTTGTAGTTCTTTTTCTTCATTAGTTACTGGTTTGTTGACCACTTTACGTTTTGGATAATCAACAGTACCAGAAGAATCAAATCTTTGCATTAAGTTTTGAAAAGTATGGGTATTAGGCTGGCGTCGATCAGGATACTTCATTTTATAAATTCTTTGAGCAAGAAGACAATTTTTTTGATCCTCTCCTATTGTTTAAATCATATATATTAACTCATTCTTTGGAAAATTCATTTTACAATATAAGATGAATGCAAAAAAACCAAACTACACTACATAAAAACCAAAAGAAGCGATTGCGGTTATAAATTTGACACACAGAAAAATGTTCTTTTACATTGTTTTTGCCATGGCTACTATGAGAATGAAGACTATTTCTGTAAAAAAGTATGGAAAATAAGAAAAACTGAAATATCTCAAAAACTGTTATAAATAGGTATAGGATATATTGAACAAAACTTTAAGGGGTTTTTATTACTCTATTAAATAACATGAAAATATACAGGGTGTACCATTAAAAAAAAAAGATATTTATTCATTTAAACTTGTTCAAATTTGAGCCGATGTGTTCAACACCCTGTAGCTTTTATTGCAAATATTAAGTAAAAATTATGTTAATTTGTCCTTGGCCTTGCTAAATTCCAAATTTGAATATATTTGTCACAAAATTGAAAACGTTATTTAGGATTGAATTGATCCTTGAAAATGTGACTTTTTTTCTTTAAACTTAATTATCTCAGAAATTATAAAGTTTTGTTATAGTAAACCCTTAATAAAAAAGATTTAAAATTATAAGCTAAATCGAAAATACGATTCGTATATAAGGGTGTTCTATTTAAAAAAATACAACTTTATGCTGTCCTAGTTTTTTGGCTCACCCTGTAGAGTCTTAAATATTTTCAAAATCTGCGTAAAAATAAACTGTATAAAACAATAAATAGAGTTTGTTTGTAAATTTCACCGAAAAGGGACAAACCTACTTCATCCAATCGTTGACTCACCCTGTACGTGCACTATTTTGATGGGCTGATATTAGAATTTTTTTTTAAGAAAATATTATAATGTTGCTTTAGTTTCGATGCATTACTATTCTGTCTCTAAAAGATTATGGTAGTATCGGTACATTTGATTTGATTTTTCGATAACCGCAGCATGCTTTAATATTTTTATGCACATTATATTTAAATACGATATCATAAATACTCTACTTTGGCCCGATAATTTATATAAAAATTAAACAGTTACAAATTAAAATTTAGGTAGTGTCATTTAATGGCAAAGTAACAGACCATATTCGTTAGATTTAGCTGTCATACCACTAAACAACTTGCGCCGTAAAAAAATTAAATAAGTTACCTGTTAATCACATTAACTTTGATGTTTCTGGATATCTTGTATTATATGGAAGCTCTCGAAGAAAATGCCACAGATTAATTTCTATTTTTTTCAGAAAGTGTACTCAAACAGATTGGCCTCTCTATATATGGTGAACTTTTCCCCGGTTTTAGAAACTCTTCTGAATACTGTTATAAAACCGATGTTAAAACCAAAACTCCGAAGTAGGGTGAGTTGTATATTTTTATGAATTATGCGTAACAGGTGTTTCGGTTCATAGTCTAAAAATTTGAGCATGTGCTTCCAAAACAATATAAATTACCTCAATGAAGGAAAGTGACCAAATATGGAATGCCATTTTGTTTTTACGCATAATTTGCACAAACGTTTTAAATAAAAAAACCTTTTGTACTTATTATTAACAATCATATATTTTGTAACATGTTTTAGTTACATTGATTACTTTTAAGTAAGAATTAAAAAAAAAAAATAAATAAAGATTAAGGTACCTAAATGTGGAATAGGTACGCCAAATATGGAATACTATAAAAACCATCAAAAATTATCCTTAACTTACATGAGACTCTTTGGAAACTTTGGTATAACATAGAAAGAAACACAAATTATTTGCAAAAATCACAAATCCCGGCATCAGACTCTGGTCCTGCGCAATCATTATGTGCCCAGAGACCACACGTGAGGCACTTGACCCATGTTTCCCCATGAGTATCATTCGAAAACAGCATGCCACAGAAAATACACTCCGAATCATCAGAGTCTGGAGCTGTATTTCTTATCAAGGCATCGGGCTCACTGTCGGTATCAAACAACATCATCTCCTCATCATCTAAATCTGACATAGGCTTAATCTTTTCTTTTGCCTTTTTTCCTTTTGATTTCTTCTCGTTCTGTTTTTGAATCTCGTTCTTTGCCAATTTATTTTCTTTTTCTTCTTTCTTCTTGCTTTTTTCTATGAGTTCATTCTTGTAAGGTGAAGATGTGATGACTGCTGCAACAGATGCTTTTCTTCCTCTATTAGAAGGTTTCCTTTTTTTGTTTGGTACTGGACTGATGTCATATGGAGACACTAATCCTAAACTACTTCGAGAAAGTCAGGATGTTGAGGGTACAAGTTCAATATTTGTATCTTGTCTGGGTGTGGAAGCTTTAGTTAAAGGCACACAGTCATCAGGTGTTCCAAAATTCGCCATCGATTGTCCTAAAGGTTGGGGACTTGATGTCATTGGGGTAACGTTGACTGTGCAACCATCTTTAACTGCGTCTTGTTGCGCAGCAAGATAGTCGACCGCGGTAAATATATTTTTATTTAACGGCCATAGTCTTGTTACACGAAATCCATTTGCTGCAATCTCACCTGTTCGTACTTTTAAATAAGCCCTGCCAAATAGCTCAACAACATCATAAGGGCTTAGTGGTCTATTATTGTCTCTGATCCACATTCGTATTTCTTCACTGTAATAAGTTTTGAGTGGTTCCATAAACGTTTTGTCTAGTGGCTGGAGCTTGTGGGTTGTATGAGGAGGTAAGGACACAATGTCTACATTATTTTCTCTAGCAATCTCTATCACGTCGATGTTACGAATGTGAGAAAAATAACCATCTAAGATCAGTAATACCTTTGATTCCGGAGTAGGGTTAGTATGTTTGATGAAATGTTTGAACCAGTCAGTGAATATGTTCATTTGTATCCATCCTGATGGATGTGCAATGCCACCAACGCCTGGGGGACTGCCTCTCATTAGCTGATCACTCATATTCTTGCGAGGGAATATAATAAAGGGAAGCACAAAATGACTAGTGGCGTTCATAGCAACAACAATTGTCATTAATGAACCCCTTTCAGCTGAGGTAAGCGAAGCTATCTGCCGTTTCCCTTTATGACCAACCACTTGGGTATCTTGCGCTGTAAGTAGTAGTCTCTCCTATGTTTGTCCGTTCTTGTCTCTCTTTCCGGGCTGTTATTGTCGCCATCGGGGTACCTATTCTCGTTCTTGAGAGAACGATCACTTGATGGAAAGTGGGCGTGGTTCTCGCGAAAAAGTATGAAACCGTATTCTGGGTAGCTTTTCTCGTTCTCGAGAGAACGATCATCTTGATGGAAAGTGGCCGTGGTTCTCACGAAAAAGTAAGAAACCGTATTCTGAATTCATTTTCGTATTTTTTTGTGAGAACCACGCCCACTTTCCATCAAGATGATCGTTCTCTCAAGAACGAGAATAGGTGCCCGGGTAATTTGGCAGGGAAAACCTAGAAAAGACCTACCGTGTCTGAATCGGGTCTCTAAAAATGTGGGTGTTTCGTCCCGGTACCAACTATAGGACTCGTCAGTGGGATTCTAGTTGGTACCTTACCAGACACCCGTCGTCGTACTTATTTACGTTCGGATATCTTATTTGAAGTTAAAGCTGACCGGAGGATGGCGGTAAGATGTTGAATAATACGATACCTCCCTTATACCGTACATTCACCTCAGATTGATTTGGAGCAGCTCTTTTTTCAGTTATTTGTTTCATACAAAAAAATGTTATTATTACAGGATCTACCACCTACCAACTTTATTTATCCAGCAATAAATTAAAGATAAATTAAAAACGAAACGGAAGATCTGTCACCTTAAATTTTTTTGTATTTTAGCTCACAATTCACAGTACCACTGACATTTTGTTTGAAGTTTTTGGTAAATCCATGATGCCCAAAGACATAGGAGGTGAAGAAAGATCGCTAGAAGAGTTAAATGGTATGTATGATTTATTTTATTGTAGTTTTGAAATCCCATCCAAAGATATCTCACAGGATGTGATACAAGAAATTTTTTTTTCTCTGCTAGTTATCCAGTTGGAAATTTTTTCAGTTTTGTCACGGGTCTGTTAATTGAAAGCATTTGCCTGCAAAATTGTATTGTAAAAACCATATTCGGGCTGACGAATGAACATGACTAAATGAAAAAAAAATCAATTGACAGGGCTGTATTTTTACTTTGTAACTTGAATATAAGATATTTAATTTCCAACCTTTCAGATTGTTTACTGAAACACTTCGACGAGAACAAAGGCAGATTTGAAGTGTTACGAAATCTACGAATAGATGAATCACTCCGGCCTGAGAAGTTGGTGAATGATGATATTTTAGGGTATCATGGAAATTTTAAGAATATTAGTGTGGATTGATAGGTATTTGAAGGTGATTGTTGTTTTAATTGAATTACTTTGGCATTTGTGGTAATATGAAAAGAAATATATTAATTTTATTTATATCCCATGTTTTTTTTTAATATTCAAAATTCTTTAATATGTTAAAATAAAATACAGATCTGAGGAAAACATAGGTAATGGTATTTCTAGTAAATACCTAACTGTTTCTCCAGTTAGTGCTTGACTGAAAATATTCTGCTATCCCAGGAAGTGTACCCTACTGGAGTTAGCCTCATATGAGGTGATTCTGAAATTTAGTGTTAGTAGATTTCTGATTATATAGAAATCTTCAGAATACTAATAGTAATTGTGTAGTATTAAATGCAGTGTTTTTTTTTGTGGATGAGGAAATGCTTTTTACGCACTCTATGTGGGACTCGAGCCTCTATTCTAGAGGACAACCTACCCACTAAAACCACACCCTGGGGACCTTAGTATTATAAGACTTCTTGGGAGACCTTGCGGTATTATTACAGGAAGTCTTAGTCTGTTTGTTGGTAATCGATATACACGTTTCGCTTTTCTGTTTCATCTATCCTTGTCATTTCGGTCGCTCCTTTTTTCTGTTAAAATCAGTTTAGCCACCCTACATACCTCTTTCCAGTTGTCTTCGGACTCTAGCATCTTATGTAAACGATTACTGGGATTTACTTTGCCCGTATTCCGCTCCAAGCTTCATCTTAGTTCATCCTATCTTATGCACTCGAAGAATGTGTGCTCTGCGGTATCCTCTCCATCGCAATAAAGACACTCATGATTTTCAATAATTTTAAAGCGTTTAAGATATGCTTGGAAGTATCCGCGTCCGGTGAGTATTTGGGTTAAAAAGAAATCAACTTCACCATGTTTCCTTTCTGTCCATATTTTAATTGCTGGTATAAGTCTCTTCGTCCACTCAGCCGTTCCGTCTTCATTGTTCCCATTTTCCTACCAGGATGTCATCATTGTTTCATATACCGCATTTCTCACAGTCGTTCCTCCCTTATCTATTTTGGTTCTCTTTTTTGTTTGAAGGTTAATTGGCGGGATCTTTGCGATTACAAGTATTGCCGTCGTTGATGCCGTTCTATATGCCCCGGTAATTCTAATAACCATTCTTCTTTGTACTTTTAGGAGCACGTTTCTATGCTGGTTTTTATCCATTGCTCTCTCCCAAATGTGCAGTGACAATAGCAATTGCAGTGACAGTTGCAGTGGCAGTGGCAGTTGCAGTGGCAGTTGCAGTTGCAGCGTCAGTTGCAGTTGCAGTGTCAGTTGCATATATATATATATATATATATATATATATATATATATATATATATATATATATATATATATATATATATATATATATACATATATATATATGAGGTATTTCTTATTTATTTCTTGGACCTTTATTAAAATATTTTTTATTTTTTTGTTTTTCTTGGGATTATGGTCCGTTTAAAAATGGAATTAAAATGTAATGGTGGTGTTGTATTTTATATAACATTTTTTTAATACATTAACGTTTCGGTAATTTTTTTACCTTCGTCAGAATGTGTAGCTAAAAAGACAAATTATTTGGTTGATTTTACTATTAAAATATTTACATATTATTTATTTACCTTGAACAATGATTCAGGAACAACACTGCACTTACATGTATAAATTTATTTGAAAATTTTGTTCTATTAAAAATTTAGTTTTTGCGAGATTCACAGAGTTCAAGATGACCACGTGTGTCATCTTGAAGTTAAGATGGTACTGAGAGAACAGATGGTATTTTTTTGTAGGTAATGAGGGTTGTTTTGGCTATTGTGGGTTAAAAGGGGTCTGGTTCGAAAATGCAATGCGTTTTTGGTTTTAGAATTTTAATTTTTTTTAGTTCTTATTTTATAATATTATTATATATTTTGCTAAGTTGTTTGGTGTCTGCCTTAGCGTTTACTGCATGTTTGTTTTTTTTGTATTTCTATCATCTCTAGGATTTCTCGTTTTTTTGTGTGGTTTTCAGTTTTCAAGATTTTTACTTTTTCAAAGTTAAAGGAGTGGCGATTTTCAGTGCTGTGTGTTGTTACAAATACGACAAAAAAATAAAACGGCTTTAACCACACAGCACTGAAAATCGCCACTCCTTTAACTTTGAAAAAGTAAAAATCTTGAAAACTGAAAACCACACAAAAAAACGAGAAATCCTAGAGATGATAGAAATACAAAAAAATAAACATGCAGTAAACGCTAAGGCAGACACCAAACAACTTAGCAAAATATATAATAATATTATAAAATAAGAACCAAAAAAAATTAAAATTCTAAAACCAAAAACGCATTGCATTTTCGAACCAGACCCCTTTTAACCCACAATAGCCAAAACAACCCTCATTACCTACAAAAAAATACCATCTGTTCTCTCAGTACCATCTTAACTTCAAGATGACCCACGTGGTCATCTTGAACTCTGTGAATCTCGCGAAAATTAAAATTTTTAATAGAACAAAATTTTCAAATAAATTTATACATGTAAGTGCAGTGTTGTTCCTGAATCATTGTTCAAGGTAAATAAATAATATGTAAATATTTTAATAGTAAAATCAACCAAATACTTTGTCTTTTTAGCTACACATTCTGACGAAGGTAAAAAAAATTACCGAAACGTTAATGTATTAAAAAAATGTAATATAATATACAACACCACCATTACATTTTAATTCCATTTTTAAACGGACCATAATCCCAAGAAAAACAAAAAAATAAAATATATATATATATATATATATATATATATATATATATATATATATATATATATATATATATAAATATGTCTGGAATGCAGCATTGCCAAAGCTAAAAGTTTTATGTCGGCTGTTTCGAGTCTTATTTTGCAACTATGGTTCAATTTACAAAAAATGGGCGGAAAATCTAAATTATCTTATACAGCTGAAGTTGCATATGGGCTAAAAATTGCATTTGGAAAATTTTTTTTACTAACTTTTCCATTATTTTGAGATATAACCTCACTTTTGAATTTGGAAAAAAATTGACAGATAATACTAACCACGTGACTACTATTTTTTGATTAATTTTCATCTCGATCGAAGCAGAAATTGATGTCAAAGTTAAATTTCGAATAAAACTAATGATAAAAAAATCCCATATGATGCGAACTTTGCTTCTCACACTATATATATATATATATATATATATTATATATATATATATATATATATATATATATATATATATATATATACAACGGCATAATGTGGATATATCCACTGCTATTGCAACTCACACGGAGGAATCCATAAAATCCGCATACACATATTTACGCCACCCGGCGGGAGGTCGGAGAAGCCGCGTTCAGTATTTGCATGCTTCCTTCCGATCTGTCCTTTGCACAGCCTGGTGCATGTCGGTACCCTGATGAGTCTAGTAGAGACGAAACATGTACCTCTGCCGTATCACTGTGGCGGGGAGGGTAAGTTTTGACTTTCTTCTCGGTATGGTGGTACAGGTAGGCCATCATCTCGATGGTGGTGGAATAGGATAAATTGCGTTTTACAACAATTTGTTCTAACTGTGCAATCTCTAACACAGGAAGGATATGATGGAGAGAAGTTTGCATTTACTGTTCGCATTTTACTTCATTCATACGCGGAGCTGCATATAGTTGTACGTTTGCTGGATGTGATTTCAGCACTACAACGGCATAATGTGGATATATCCACTGCTATTGCAACTCACACGGAGGAATCCATAAAATCCGCATACACATATATATATATATATATATATATATATATATATATATATATATATATATATATATATATATATATATATATATATATATATATTGAATAGTTGGGTTATTCCGGGTTTCAATCCGTTCGTTCAAAAAATCGTTTTCACGACGTTTCGCCAAAATCTCATTTGGCATTTTCAAGTGCGGTTCGTCTCGTTACTCGCTGAGAACTGATGGTGGCCTCTGAAAGAATTCCGAGTTTTGTTTAGTTGGCTCGCTGCCTGATTGGGTGGGCGGCTTCGTAGGCTCCTCCCCTCTCCCGAGTGCGATATATTTTGTTCTTGTATGCAGGTCTCTCGTGTACTAGTTGATTTTTGTTTTTTCCTTTCATGATTTTTTATTAATGTTTTCCATGTAGATGAAAAATTTATAGCATCGTCTCGTTTGTTTAGCTGTCTCGCTTTTTCGATTTCTAGGGCCTCTCTTATGACGCGTACCTTGTAGTTCTGTACTGGTGCTATTTCTTTTGTTTTTTTCGAAATCGATGGTATGTCCGGTTGTTTGGTGATGTTGAAATAGGGCTGAGGTTGTCTGTTTGTTTTTGAGGCTATTTTTATGTTCTTGGCAGTAGTTCAGGCAGTAGTCAACACATTAGTATCAAGGTCACTCCGCCTAACAGAACCTGACACAAAACAAGACGAAATAAGATACATTTCAACAGCTCTAGAACGGAATGGTTTCTCACAAGCAGATATAAAGAAAGCCATAAAAAGACAAGAAGAGACTACAACAAAGACCAAAGACCAAGATCAAACAAGGAACAAAGCCATAATACCATACATAAAAGGAATAACAGACAGAATCGGAAGAATCTTAAGAAAACACAAGATACAGCCCATATTTAAACCACAAAAAACAATAGCCAACATCCTGGGAAACCCCAAAGACAAGACCAACCTTGAAAATCATGGCGTTTACAGCATTCCATGTGCAGATTGTCATCAAACTTATATAGAACAAACAAAGAGGCGTATATCAGCCAGAATCCAAGAACATAAAAATAGCCTCAAAAACAAACAGACAACCTCAGCCCTATTTCAACATCACCAAACAACCGGACATACCATCGATTTCGAAAAAACAAAAGAAATAGCACCAGTACAGAACTACAAGGTACGCGTCATAAGAGAGGCCCTAGAAATCGAAAAAGCGGGACAGCTAAACAAACGAGACGATGCTATAAATTTTTCATCTACATGGAAAACATTAATAAAAAATCATGAAAGGAAAAAACAAAATCAACTAGTACACGAGAGACCTGCATACAAGAACAAAATATATCGCACTCGGGAGAGGGGAGGAGCCTACGAAGCCGCCCACCCAATCAGGCAGCGAGCCAACTAAACAAAACTCGAAATTCTTTCAGAGGCCACCATCAGTTCTCAGCGAGTAACGAGACGAACCGCACTTGAAAATGCCAAATGAGATTTTGGCGAAACGTCATGAAAACGATTTTTTGAACGAACGGATTGAAACCCGGAATAACCCAACTATTCATTCTACCATCCGTGAAAATCTACAATATAACATATATATATATATATATATATATATATATATATATATATAATATATATATATATATATATATATGTTATATCGTAAGTTTTCACGGATGGTAGAATGAATGGTTCGGTTATCAAAAAAATTCTAGGAAATTCGTAAAAATAATGTGTCTTTAATTTATTCACAATTCAACTTCTTTATATTTAAAAACATTCTACTTATAACTGACTCATGGTCATTTGAATAACAGATGGAAAGTTCCACTACATAATAAACAGAAACGAGTTCAACGAAAAAAATATTCTAATATAAACAGTTAGAATTATTCAACAAATTTAAAATCATATATACCATGTAATACACAGAAATTATATCCCAGATATCACTGGTACCTAAAAGTACCAAAAAAAAATCATACGATGTGTGTCTCTCGACATCTCATAGCCTTTTTCTTTTCTTAGAAACTTCCCACTCCATCAACTTGAAATTTTGTTGTTATAAAACTTGCCTGGATTTTGTTCTAAAATCGTTTCTCTCCGTTTAATTTTTAAGAAAACTAATATAGATTCATATTAGATAATTATTTCAATAAAATGTATAATTTTGGATAGTACGTAACCCTCGCATAGGAGCCACATTCGCTTTTGAGTGCCTTTTTTCACTTAATATTGCATGTAAATTTAGGGTGCATTCCACTAGGCGCTCACAACGCTCAAAATATTCCTTCAGTCGTTCCACATAATGACTACGGTCGTCGCGGTCGCGGCGAAAACGTCATTAATGACGTCATTCTTCTCGCTCACGCCAAGCTCACAACGACGCATCTGAAAAGGTGGGTCAAAGTGGACGTTCAGAATTTTGGCGCGGTTTTTTAAATTAAAGACAATTGAATGTAAGAGTTTCAAAATTACAGTGTAACATATGAGAAAAAAATAAGTATAATTTAGTTTAGATTCAAAATACACTGAATTAGATGGTGTAGTCCAATCCACAAAAGGTGTTACTGAAAAATACATTTAAAAAATGTAGTAATTATATACAAGCACATTTATAGAATGTAGTAATTATATAAAATTTACCCTAAAATGACTTGAATTCTTTATCTGAATAACGATTAATAACATTCTCATAATCAATAATACGTGGCCTAAGTTTTCGCTTTTCCCGACTTTGTAAAACTGCATTCCATTCTTCATCTGGACTAGATGAAGTACTTTCTGAAGCATGATTACGATCCATGAAACTGTCACCACAAAAGATATTTTGATTATTTTTCAACGTAAATTACTTAAAGATTCCACTAAAATAAAATATAAGAAACTAAATAGTATTTTTCTTTAATATAAAGCAAGTTAACCAATAATTATAACAAATTATTAATATTAAAGCTTAAAAATTATAACATAACCTTTTCAAGCTACTGATTTATTTTCAAATCCGCCATTTGTAATATTTAACTCAACGCTTAAGACGTCCACAATCCCATTCCACTTGGGTTTATGTTTAGAATGCTCACAAGCTAGTGGAACGGGAAAAACTGCTAGCATGAGCGTGATCGTTGTGGGTGCTTAGTGGAACGCACCCTTAGTAGTACCTATAATAAATTTGTTTCATGGCTGAACAAACTCAATCAATAGAATTGATATTATGCAACAATTTTCTTAGAACTGTAAATATGAGTAAGAACATAAGTAATATAACAACGAAGTGAACTACATTTTACTTATTATTATGGTAATATAAACTTTTTTTATTGTTTTATGCAAATATCTAAGTCGTGTTAAAAACTGTCTCTTTGCAACTTCTTAAGCAAGGTCAAGGTATACGGTGTGGTAATAAATAATTATTGCTGCGACGAAATTATTGGCTAATATCACATTTCTATTTATTTATTGCAAAAGAAAAACTATAAAGTGCCTACCTTCATAGGAAAAGACCTTTTTAATATTGTTGATCTTTAATAGTAAGCACAGAAAATACCAAATATTATATTGGCAAAAGGTCTGGTTTACAAAAAGTGGGATCTTGATTGTTGCTGTGCAGCTGGCAACTTTTGAGGTTATCTACAAGACGCACAATATTTTTTTTTGTATTTTTTTCTAGTTGCATCATTTAATACTACTCTTACCCCTTAAAATAAGCTCTTGAGAAAAAACCTCCGGTCTCTTTTGGCAATGTTACGATTATGTTAACTACAGGTTAGTAATAGTTTTGAGAAACCAATATCGTTTTGTACAAATTTCGATCTATCATTTTGAATTATATTTCGTAATCAACGACTTATCATTTTGTGTAAATTTCGGTACGCCATTGGCATCCGCCATCTTGGAAATGAAAATTACCGTTTCCTGATTTTGTATTCGTACTCTTCTTCTTCTTCTTCTTTCTAACACAGTTAACCTTGCTAGTAGACTATTGCCTGTTCATTGTCATCACGTCTTCCCAGGAAGATGAGGTCCAGCATTCTCGCCATCGTTTTGGTGGTTTTCCCTGTGATCTTTTTTTCTACTGGGTTATTCATTTTTGCGCTTTTAATGAGTCCATCGTCCTCCATTCTCCCTATATGTTTGTTCCAGAATCTTTGCCTTTATCTAACCCATTTTCCTATGTCCTGTATCCAGCATTGTTGTCTGATATCTTCATTCCTTATTCTGTCGTGTCGAGTTTTGCCTTGTATATTTCTTAATGTTTTCATTTCGACTGTTCTCATCATTTGTAGAGTTCTGCCTGTATCTGGTCTCGTTTCTTCCGCGTATCTTATGATGGGTCTTAGAGCCGTTTTATATATCTTAGTTTTGCTTTCGGTATCAAGGTATTTGTTCTTCCAGACAATTTCTTTTAGGCATCCCGAAATTCTAGCCGCTTTCGTCGTTTGCTCTCTTACTTCGTTAAAAAAGATTTCATGGCTCGTTATTTCTTCTCCCAGATATTTGAAGTGATTTACCAGTTCGGCAATTTTGGAGTCGATTTCCAACTTGCACCGTATTGGTTCTTTGGATGTTACTAAGCATTTGATCTTCTCGGTATTGATGAACATATTTAATTCTTTCGTTTTAGTGTTAAAAGAGTGCAGTAGTCTTTGGAGGTTATCTTCACAGTTTGCAATAAGAACAGCATCGTCCGCATAGCAGACGGTATGAAAGAATGTGTTTCCCATTTTGTACCCAGCTGTTCTGGGGAGATTTTCTGTTATTTTATCCATTATTAGAATAAATATGAAGGTGCTGAGCGAATCGCCCTGTCTACTTCCTGTGTTTACATATATGTTTTCCGTTGTAATATATCCTACTCTGATTTTTGTTTTGCACTGGATGTTAATATCGTATATTAGGTTAATTAGCCTATAGTTTAGACCTTTTGTTCTCATTATTTCTAAGACGTCCTTGAAGCGTACTCTGTCAAAAGCCTTGGTCATATCGACGAAGCACATGTACATTCGTACTTGATGACTCCAAAATCCCCCAAGTACAAACTTTCAAGAGAAATCTATACAGTAGAATAATGTATGCCTCAAGGGTTTAATATAAATGCTCATGTAATTGTTAGATGTATTTTATAACTTAAAATGGCCGTTATTTTAAAAGAAAAATCATAGGTGATCACTCAAGAGCTTAATTTGAAGGATAAGAGGAGTATTAAATGATGCAAATACATAAATAGGTCAAAAAGATTTTGTGGGTCCTGTACACAACTTCAAAAGTAGCCAAAAAAAACACTTTTGAAATACATAACCTCAACTCTCTCAAAATCCTGATAAGGTGGGCAAATTCTGACCTTGGATTCGGATTCTACGTAACAAATTACTTCTGAAATGATCTGCAGATGCCATTATATATATATATATATATATATATATATATATATATATATATATATATATATATATATATATATATATATATATATATATATATATATATATATTGAAAAATATAGGATTGCTGCTTAACAAAAAAACTACCTCAACTCAGTAATTAAAATTGCAATTAATTTCCGCCAGTGAAACTCAGAATTTTTGCTCTTTAATGAAATGTCAAAATTTTACCATGAAATATAATATATTATTACCAACTATAAACGCCTTACCAAATCCTGGCAACACCCTGTAAGGTACCTCAGTTCAGACTTACCTAATGATTGTCCTAATGCTGACTGGAGTCTACCTATACGCTAGCTCATCTCAGGGTAGATTCGTTGTTTTTATATTTTTCCACTATTTTTAATATAGTGCCTGTGTAAGTTCTATAAATGTCTAAATCGGGAAAAAGGCGCCACCAAATTTTACTTTAGAATGAGCCCTAATGATTATACTACGAGCAATTGTAGTAAAGAAAACTTGGAAAAGAATAAATATTTAATATGACATATCCGGGTAAATAAATCGCAGAGTCTAAGTACTTAAGAGTATCCTAATTTAAAATTATAGGAAATAAAACCAATTAAATAGAGGCCAATACATTTATTCCTCACGGTATACCCCTTCCCAGATAATAAGTACAACCCCTGGAAAAAGTTATCACCATGTGAATTATTGCAAGCTCCTCTAATGGGGCTATCTAATAGAAGTGCGATTACAAATGTTAAATTGAAATAGAGAAACCTTGTTGACTTAGTCGAAAGTTATTGTCTTTCTATGACGTAGAAAAATGTGAAAGTTAAAACAAAAGAATAGTAAATTAAACTTGACAGTGTCCTGCACAGTGAACGGCAAACCGATCCAAAAAGTAAACAAATCAACTACTACCTTTGGAAGGTTTACGTCGACATAGCCCAGTTATAGAAGAAAAGAACACACTCTATTTTAAATTGGACTATGAAGTTCCATAAGCCCAACAATGCAGGAGACTATCAACTTTGCAGTAATAAAAAAATAAGCAATATCAAAAAAACTACAAAAATATCTGCAAAGAGAAAGAATTAGAAAATTGATAAGGAGAGAGATAATGAGTGTTTAAATGACAGTTAACAAAAATATAAGCAATAGAAAATTAAAAAAAAAGTGATAGATAAATCCAAAATTAGGTCATAGAAATCAACTTATAATCTTAACAAAATTTTTCTGAAAAATATGTTACAATTTGAACAAAATAACTAGTTTCCAAAATATTCAATTATTAAGCAATTAAAATTTTCAATAAATGTATCATTATAATATTCATTAATTTAAACAATAATTAAATGGTTAATTGGCCACTCTGGGACTCTAAAACAGAACCATAAAAAAAAACCTCAATTACATTAAAATATCGCAAAAATAAAACATTTAAACTTGAGGTTGTAGCGCAACGACTTCGACTGCGTTTCACCTTACATAGTTTACTGGTTTGCCGCAAATATATGATATGGTAAATTACCAAAAGATAAATATCATTAAAAAAATATATTAAAGTCCAGATATTTAAAATCTATTAATTAGAAAGGTTCAAAAACATATACACAAGAATCCCCTACCTGTTAGCCCTCTAGGTAATCGAACAGAAAACTGTGTTTAGATAACTAAACGATTCAAAATACAGGTTTAATACCCATTAGGCTTAACAGTCAGAAACTCCTGTGTACATACTTTGGCTAAAATTAGGCACTTAGCTGAATCACTTTAAAACAGGTGGTTGAACAAGGCCTGTGACATAGACGGCTTCCCCAGAAAGGACGTTGACCTGGCTCAATATGGAGATTGTCCCTTTCAGAGGCTCACAATCCCAGAAGTGTAGCACGAAAACCCAACCTGTACATTATAAATATCCATCCAAAAAAAGACTGAAGAAATCCAAAGACATAATTATTCCAAAGACATATTGTACTTATCCCAAAGACAATACTGTAGTTATTCCTAAGACCCTAAAATAAAGAAATAAAAATTCCTACTCAATCAGTCGTACAAAAGGCCTACGCAAAGCCTAGCTAAATTTTGCTTAAACACAAAAACTGATTGTTTCAAAAGACATATGTATATACCTCGCACTCAAGAAGATGGTGGCATCTGCTAACTGATAAGCTGTTGTTTCTGGCTGGCTGAAGAAAAATAATCGCCAAACTGGCTGTAGAGTGAAACGACCAAAATCACCAAAAATTGTTTGCACCCCGACTCGGTTTTGTCACATTAATCGGCCATTTATGACCAAGTCCCTTAACTTGGGAAAGTAATAAGACTAAAACCACGTCTTCACGCTCTTGCGTCAGATAGCCAAAAGAGAACGATTTCTCTCAAATCACTAGCACATTTCTTCCAACGGAAGTTACCAAAAAAACTTTATAAAAACGTCTATCAAAAATCTATCCAAAAAAAAATAACCTTAATCTCGTAGCCATAATCTCGAACCCTTGAAATTTATCATACAATTTCAACTACTTCCGGAAAATATATACAAAAATTCTTCTATCTCAACTTTAAACTGGCCAGTACTAAAATCAGACCGAGACAACCAATATCTTAATAATCTAACCTGCCTCGTCCTACAAAATGAATACCCAATAACAAACTACTTAATGGGTTCGAAATATTTAAAAATGAAATCCAATTAGTTCGAAATAGTTCGATATAGTTCGATTAGTTCGAGGGTCTAATTTCAAATATTTTAATTACCAAAAATTCTAATTAGTAAAGCAAAAGGAAATATTCAATTAATAAACTAAAAACAACATAATCAAAAAGTCGATACTATTTTATTTCAAATTTAGCATTTCGATAATATTCAACTAATGTGCCATCTTATAGGCAACCCTAAAAACTTTTCAAGAATTGAGTGGGCCTGACTAATAGCTGATATGTGACAATAAATAAATATTTTCTGAAAAAAGGAAAATCAACAAGAAAGCAAATAACCCTACTTATATTTATCCAAACATTAAGAAAACGTTTTTCCCAATCTGTGATACATTATCTCGAGGTACCTACTGAAATTTATAAATTACAGAAATATGTTAAGTTTCGATGTCAATCAAAATTTCAAAATGTAAACAAAAGAATGACCTGAATATAGATGAAACCAATATTAATGAATGAAAAACAAAAGGTAATCATTAGTTTTATAGTAGAAAACATTGTTTACTGTAAATTTACGTACAAAACAAAAATCTATTTATGACTTTAGTAATCTGAACCTGTAATTTAATCTGGAAAAATGTAAACAAAATATTTATTATTTAAACCCAATTTTTAACCGTAACAATATATATAATTTGCATTTAATCGACGTGGGAATTGAAAAGTATGAAATTTTAAGGTTAAGCCTACTTTGCCAAGTCAAAAGATATGGGGTGCTCAAGAGTATCTGAGTTATTTCCAATAAAGGTTGCCACCTTATAGCTCGGGCGCTAGAGGTGTTTTCGCAGACACTTTTTAGCCCTCTCAATATGTCTTCTTGTGTATTTTGGCTACTGCAACTTTGCTATTAATGGTTATAAAAATATTTACCAAAGTTCATTCGAAAGTCATAACAATTTCCTTCAATTGAAGTATTTATAGGCCTCTATTAGACTTCTAGAAGCCGAGTTTAGTCGATTTAGTTAGGAAGGAATTTTATTTTGCAATGTTTTTACACCAATTTGTGCATAACTTTTTTCTAATTAATAAATTCTAAAAATAAAAATTCAGGACGTTTTTAATAAAGAATAGAGTCGATTTGGCTGAACAGAGCACCGATAAATAACCAAGGTAATTATTTATAGATATTTAAACAATTAAATTGTTAATAACAAAGAACTGAGACTCGAAAAACAATCCGTCTAATCAAAAAACCTATAAATACATGAAAATATTTAGGGGGCCTAAAAGTGACTACGAAAACCCCCTCAGCACCCGGACTATTATACTTGTTCGGCTTAGCAGATGCACCACCTTGTTCTCAGAAAGAACCTAAAAAAACTTTAAAAGTCAATATATTTAAATTTATTGAGGTTATTGTTACTTGATGAAGATCCATATTATGTATATGAAAAGAAACCAAACTGTTTCAAATCTTCACTTTTTGTTTCCTATTTGCTACTTCGTGAAATGTCAAAATTGGTAATGACGAACAAGGTTAAGAAATAAATAATAATAAATGTGTTCAGACACCTATTTAAAAAATTCAAGGTTTATAAATTAATATTATGAAATAAATTTAACAATGATGAATATCAACATCTAATTGGTCATTTAGAATGTTATCTGTTTTCTTAAGTTTGTTATGTTTTAATGATTCCAGTAAATTAAACCTTTCGGTATGTATACTCTATTCAAGAACTAGAGAGAGTAATAAAACTGTCACTGAAACCTCCGACGTACCTGTTCCAGTGCCCCAGTCAACTGAGGACTGTCATAAATCTAATTATATTTAAATATTATAAGCTCATATAAATTAACTGCAATAATAAAATTTCTCATAGTTCAGTTAAATTTCTGGCAGTCAACAAAGTATACCTTACAGTGTGTCCTTAGTGATTTATCTTGTTTGGGCTTGTTTTTCTATATTATTTGAGATTAATGAGATACCCAAAAGATATGGTTTCCACCTCTATATTTATTTCAAAATCGTTAAACCAGTGCAATTTTCTTCAAGGAAAAACTGATTATGATGATTGTTTATGATGGCTTAAGACATTAGTGTCTAGATAATAATGTTAAGAGCTCTATTGAGATTTATTCCAAAATGACAGGAGTTGAAAAATCTACTGTTTAACGATGCTGAAGGAGAAATGGATGACTGAAATTGTTAGTGCTCCCAAGTCACATAAGATCACAGGAAGATGAAAAAGCCCTTTGGAAGAAGAGATGAAAACTGCAATATGAAGGGTTGTACAGGGTGAGTCAACGATTGGATGAAGTAGGTTTGTGCCTTTTCGGTGAAATTAACAAAGAAACTATATTTATTGTTTGATACAGTTTATCTTTACGCAGATTTTAAAAATATTTAGGACTCTACAGGGTGAGCCAAAAAACTAGGACAGCATAAAGTTATATTTTTTTAAATAGAACACTCTATATACGAATCGTATTTTCGATTTAGCTTATAATTTTAAATCTTTTTTATTAAGGGTTTACTATAACAAAACTTTATAGTTTCTGAGATAATTAAGTTTAAAGAAAAAAAGTCACATTTCAAGCATCAATTCAATCCTAAATAACGTTTTCAATTTTGTGACAAATATATTCAAATTTGGAATTTAGCAAGGCCAAGGACAAGTTAACATAATTTTTACCTAATATTTGCAATAAAAGCTACAAGATGTTGAACACATCGGCTCAAATTTGAACAAGTTTAAATAAATAAATATCTTTTTTTTAAAATGGTACACCCTGTATATTTTCATGTTATTTAATAGAATAATAAAAACCCTAAAAGTTTTGTTCAATATATCCTATACCTATTTATAATAGTTTTTGAGATATTTCAGTTTTTCTTATTTTTCATACTTTTTTACAGAAATAGTCTTCATTATCATAGTAGCCACGGCAAAAACAATGTAAAAGAACATTTTTCTGTGTGTCAAATTTATAACCGCAATCGCTTCTTTTGGTTTTTATGTAGTGTAGTTTGGTTTTTTTTGCATTCATCTTATATTGTAAAATGAATTTTCCAAAGAATGAGTTAATAGATATGATTTATACAATAGGAGAGGGACAAAAAAATTGCCTTCTTGCTCAAAGAATTTACAAAATGAAGTATCCTGATCGACGCCAGCCTAATACCCATACTTTTCAAAACTTAATGCAAAGATTTGATTCTTCTGGTACTGTTGATTATCCAAAACGTAAAGTGGTTAACAAACCAGTAACTAATGAACAAAAAGAACTACAAGTATTGTTAAATGTTCAGGAAAATCCTTATATTGGTAGCCGTCAGTTAGCAGCATTATGTGAAACATCACAATCCACCGCTAATCGTACTACCAAGAAATATAGGTATCATCCATATCACATGGAATTACACCAAGAATTGCATGGACAGGATTTTGAAAGCCGTGTAAACTTTCGTCGTACAATAAATGCGGAGATTCAATTAAATCCAAATTTATTATGCAAGGTAATGTTTAGTGATGAAGCCACTTTTAGAAGTAACGGTGCCGTAAATAGACGCAACATGCATTATTATGCCACAGAAAACCCATTTTGGATTAGAGAGGTGCAACATCAAAACCACTGGTCATTAAATGTTTGGTGTGGTATTCATCATAATCGAATTATTGGACCCCACTTTTTTAATGAACCACTAAATGGCCATAGTTACCTGAACTTTCTACAAGAAGAACTACCCCAACTGCTTCAAGGTCTCCATAGGGATGAGCTCGACAGTATGTGGTTCCAGCACGATGGCGCGCCTCCGCATTACCATCGTGAAGTTCGTGCGTTTTTGGACCAAAGATATCCGCAAAAATGGATTGGACGTAGAGGATTCATTGAGTGGCCACCAAGGTCTTGATACATCACCCCATTAGATTTCTTCCTATGGGATTATATTAAAAATAAGGTGTATGTTAATCCACCAACAACAGTGGAAGATATGCGAAACAGGATTAGGGATACCTGTAGAACAATAACGCCACTAATTTTGTCCAGGGTCCGAGAAAATCTGCAAAAAAGACTAAATTTGTGCATTGAACAAGAGGGTCGTTTATTCGAACACTTATTAAAAAGAAATAATTAATCTCAGTATTTAATAGGTAATTTTTTTGTTTCAATTTAGTATAAAAGTAAATATGTATTTGCCTTGTCGTTATTGTTGTGTTAATTTTTTCACATTATGTTTAATTAAACTATTGCCGTTGTAATATAACGAATAATGTATTTCATCATATTTAACCACATTCTGTTTGTTTCTGTAGTTTCTTTTTATTATTTTACATGGCTACTATGATAATGAAGACTATTTCTGTAAAAAAGAATGGAAAATAAGAAAAACTGAAATATCTCAAAAACTATTATAAATAGATATAGGATATAATGAACAAAACTTTTAGGGTTTTTATTACTCTATTAAATAACATGAAAATATACAGGGTGAACCATTTAAAAAAAAAAGATATTTATTCATTTAAACTTGTTCAAATTTGAGCCGATGTGTTCAACACCCTGTAGCTTTTATTGCAAATATTAGGTAAAAATTATGTTAACTTGTCCTTGGCCTTGCTAAATTCCAAATTTGAATATATTTGTCACAAAATTGAAAACGTTATTTAGGATTGAATTGATGCTTGAAAATGTGACTTTTTTTCTTTAAACTTAATTATCTCAGAAACTATAAAGTTTTGTTATAGTAAACCCTTAATAAAAAAGATTTAAAATTATAAGCTAAATCGAAAATACGATTCGTATATAGGGTGTTCTGTTTAAAAAAAATACAACTTTATGCTGTCCTAGTTTTTTGGCTCACCCTGTAGAGTCCTAAATATTTTTAAAATGTGCGTAAAAATAAACTGTATCAAACAATAAATATAGTTTCTTTGTTAATTTCACCGAAAAGGCACAAACCTACTTCATCCAATCGTTGACTCACCCTGTACATAAATTTTATTATGAGAAGCAGATTTCAACCGTCGACAAAATTCTAACAAAAATCAATGAAGATCGGGATTTACCTGAAATTAAAAGAACTGAGCTCTGAAAATTGCTCAGAGAACTTAATTTTTGTTGGGAAAAACCAGATTGAAAATTTGTTCTTATAGATCGTCCGGAAACTGTCCGTTAAAGAAGGAAATATCTCCGAACAATTAAGCAACATCGCAATATGAGTTTAAGTAAAAAGTAGAGTTGCTAAAAATAACGCAAGTTACTAAATTAGTGATTTAACTGAATTTTTGAAAGACATTTTTGAATAAAGTTACTGTGAAAAATTGGAAAAAATGTGTAGACCATATAATAAACGAATAAAACAAAATGTGAAAATTCGATCACATAAAAAATGTATGTGTCTAACAGATTTTGCCAAAGACACCGGACTAAAGAACACAGGTAGTTTGCGAAGAAAAAAAGGGTCAAAAATGATTTATTACTCTCTCTACTTCTTGAATAGACTATAGTATTTTGAAGTTTTGATCAAAGCTGTAGTTTTGAGATAAAAGATGTAAAATTAAGTCAATATATAATTTACCCATACTCTAAAACATTTTCCATATCGTTTTTTATACTATTCAATGGTAATATTTTAAAATTTTAAAACCAGATACATAAACTGCATTTTTGTAATTTATTTTTTTGAAATTTCTGAAATATGAGCGTGTTAAAAGCTACTATAGACTTAATTTACTATAACTTTCAAAAACGCTTGATTTTTTCTAAATTTAAACAGACACAATCTAGCTACAGTTATTAAGAATTAATACCCCAAAAATCTCGCATTTCAATCGACTTATTGTATCTCAAACCTCCTGTATTCTTTCACCTTGATACTTTCAATTTTACTTTTGCTTTCCTCCGTTAATTGTAAAAGGCCGTCTTAAAGAAAACCGGCTAGTGTCGTTTCGTTACCACCGAGGAATAAGAATTTCGAATGACCGGAGTGAATATTAAGTTAGCAAATTAAAAAAACAGTGATATTACAGGTAAGCATCTTACATTATTATCTCAGTATTATATAGACACGGGTTTCTAGTTTAATTTTTCTCGATTTCCTACAAGATTTTGTTCGCACCTTGAAACACAATGGTAATTTTAATGCATTTCTTTGCATAGTGTTTACGTAATTTACACAGAAAATAATGTTTATTTATAATTAGAATATAAATTATCTTAACATTTCGAGTGTGTTGATTTATTAATGTGCATTAAAACAGAATTGGGAGAGCGCTTTTTGAAGGTAAAAAAAAATCTTATGTTACAATGAAAGGGAATATTAAGAACATGTTCCGAAACAGAGAAGATCGAGAAAAGCGGTCACGCATTATGTTATAATTCCACCGTAGTTTTTTTTATTTTTGTTTTTTCTCTTTTACCTTATTTTTGATCAAAATATTGTATGTATACGTACATTCATACCCTGTTGCAGTTCCCTCTATTGTTTTAGAACTGCTATATACCATTTAATATGAAGTTTCTGTTGAGTTTCCCACTGGTATCTCTGTCTTATTCACCTTTGCGGTTCGACCTTGTGTTAAAGTCTTTTACAAAGTGGAAATAACTTTTTGATACAAAATAACAAAAGCGGTTTCATTAATTATCAAGAAATAAGCTAGCATTGTATCAAAAATCATTTATATCGTATAGTAGATTTTGGAAAAACTAATACCATGAAAATAACTGGACAATTTTAAAGCCATGTATTAATTTTGTACAAAATTTTGTAATTTAGTACACAACGCGTGATGTACTTTAAACTTGTGGACTAATCTTTGATTTTCTATTTTGCAGCTTCATATTGCTCTATAACTAGATTTATTGGAATCTATTTTCTTAGTATAAAACTGCAATATGTAGTGTTTTTTTTCCTCCCAGCCATTACAACAAGAATATTCATTTAAATAAAAACCACACTACTACACGGAACAAGAACACAAGCAGCAAAACAAAATGTGCACGAATTATTACCCCTTAACAATTTATAGACAAACAAGTAAGCGAGTCCTGACAAGAATTTCTGGCAGTAAGAGCCACTAATCGCTGAAGACAAATTGTGACAAAATAAAAGAAAAAGGAAAAAAGATCTTGATTTCTTATTTGGCGAATGGAAACACAGAGTACATCCACTGTGTGTGTGTGTATTTGGATTAGTGCCCAAATTTTTTACCTCGGAGTTCCTACAAGCCATCAGAGCATTTGTAACCATGTTGATTACTTCCATTCTAAAGAAGTTAATTATCCAGAAGTCCCAGATTTTTAACCCCTGACTTCCACTCAGTCATATTTTCATCTATATTGGTGGGTTTCAAATTAGGGTTTATTTTACTTATAAAGTTTACAGCTTCAACCTCCATAAAAAAATAAAAGAAGCAACAGGAAGTTACCGTAAACGGAGTCCTGGAATAATCTTGGACTCGGACAACAACATCATCACCGAAACTGACAAAAAACTTGTAAGATGGAAGCAATACATGGAGGAATTGTTTGGAGATGAAAACAACAGTACTGTGAATACAGTCGTTGGCGGGGAGGGGCCTACCATCACACAGGCGTAAGTGGAATCAGCGATAAATAGACTCAAAAATAACAAAACCCCCGGGCCAGACCAGATACACGGAGAAGTTCTCAAATTAATTGACTCAGAACAAATAAAACTACTGACCACCCTCTTTAACAAAATTTACATGAACAGTCAAATACCAAAAGACTGGCTACTGTCGACATTCATCCCGATTTCCAAAAAACCAACGCAACTAAGTGCTCCGATCATAGAATAATCAGCTTGATGAGCTACGCTTTAAAAGCTTTTCTTAACATCATTCAAGCACGAATATATAGAAAACTCGATGAAAACGTAAGTGACACGCAGTTTGGCTTCAGACAGGGACTTGTCACTAGAGAGGCCTTGTTTTCCATGCAGGTTCTGATTCAAAGAGCACGTGACATCAATGCCGACGTCTTTGCATGCTTCATAGATTTTGAAAAGGCATTTGACAAAGTGCAGCACAGTAAACTGATTTCAATCCTACAAGAGACAGGAATCGACGACAGAGACAGAGAGATAATATCAAAGCTATATTCACAACAAAAGGCTATTGTACGAGTTGAGAATGAGACAACAGAAGAATTTAATATAAAGAGAGGAGTACGCCAGGGCTGTATACTGTCGCCACTTCTATTCAATGTATACTCAGAACATCTCTTTAAAGAAGCACTGGGCAACATAGAAGATGGAATTATTGTAAATGGAGAAGTAATAAACAACCCTAGATACGCGGATGGTACCGTTCTTATAGCCGATACTGCAGAGGGACTTCAAAGAATTATCGACCGAATAGTGACAGCTTGCAACAGATATGGTATGAAGATAAACTGCAAGAAGATGCAAACGATTATTGTCAGTAAAAACGACGTCGGCAATATACAGTTTACTGCCAACAACGTAACTCTCACAATGGCCGAGACGATCACATATCTAGGCTGCACGTTGAATAAGGACTGGGACCACTCTCGAGAAATAAGAAGCCGAATCGAGAAAGCAAGAGGTACTTTTAATAAGCTGCGCAACATACTCTGCAACCTATTCCTCAATATACATACGCGGATCAGGATTTTGAAATGCCATGTACTCTCAACTCTCTTATATAGAGCAGAAGCTTGGACCCTTACCGATGCTTCATGTAAACGTATAGATGCATTTGAGATGTGGTGCTACCGCCGCATGCTTAGGGTTCCTTGAATACACCACGTATCAAACGAAAACATTTTACAACGTATCGGTGGAGAACTGGAATACCTTACAAATGTCAAACGCAGAAAATTGGAGTACTTTGGACATATCATGCGGAATGAGAAATATCACCTGCTCCAACTTATCCTGCAGGGGAAAATAGAAGGCCAGAGATCAGCCGAACGAAGACGAATATCATGACTGCGCAACCTACGAATATGGACTGGAATGACATCAACAGGTCTGTTCAGAGCAGCAGTGAATAAAGTAATATGGACCAATGTGATAGCCAACATCCAAAGAGGATAGGCACTTTAAGAAGAAGATAAAGACAATTAGGGTCTTTGAACAATGTCTCAGTGAATATTCTCGAACTTACACAACATCCGAAGGATCCACAACTACGATTCCGGGGATATGGATGGCAATCGTTCTTATTTTAACACCTAATACAATAAAAACTAAAAACAAACACATTACCTCTCATACTTCCTGTTGTTTTAATGACTGTTTATTAAAAAAATTATTAGAGTTCTTTATTTATAGATGACTTATTGTCACAGCAAAAATGACTCTGAATATGCGGGAACTCAACGAAGAAGAGGTCTACAAACAAATTTTCACGGAATTTAATAAAACCAAAGAAAATCTATATGAAGATATAAATATATTAAGGAAATGGACGAAAAGTCAACCACATTTTCCTGAAGAACCTAGTAAGTGTAATTCACGCGTCATTCAAATTCCCACTCGCCAATACAGGGTGAGTCAACGATTGGATGAAGTAAGTTTGTGCCTTTTCGGTGAAATTAACAAAGAAACTATATTTATTGTTTGATACAGTTTATTTTTACGCAGATTCTAAAAATATTTAGGACTCTACAGGGTGAGCCAAAAAACTAGGACAGCATAAAGTTGTATTTTTTTAAATAGAACACCCTATATACGAATCGTATTTTCGATTTAGCTTATAATTTTAAATCTTTTTTATTAAGGGTTTACTATAACAAAACTTTATAGTTTCTGAGATAATTAAGTTTAAAGAAAAAAAGTCACATTTTCAAGCATCAATTTAATCCTAAATAACGTTTTCAATTTTGTGACAAATATATTCAAATTTGGAATTTAGCAAGGCCAAGGACAAGTTAACATAATTTTTACCTAATATTTGCAATAAAAGCTACAGGGTGTTGAACACATCGGCTCAAATTTGAACAAGTTTAAATGAATAAATATCTTTTTTTTAAATGGTACACCCTGTATATTTTCATGTTATTTAATAGAGTAATAAAAACCCTAAAAGTTTTGTTCAATATATCCTATACCTATTTATAATAGTTTTTGAGATATTTCGGTTTTTCTTATTTTCCATACTTTTTTACAGAAATAGTCTTCATTATCATAGTAGCCATGGCAAAAACAATGTAAAAGAACATTTTTCTGTGTGTCAAATTTATAACCGCAATCGCTTCTTTTGGTTTTTATGTAGTGTAGTTTGGTTTTTTTTGCATTCATCTTATATTGTAAAATGAATTTTCCAAAGAATGAGTTAATAGATATGATTTATACAATAGGAGAGGCTCAAAAAAATTGCCTTCTTGCTCAAAGAATTTACAAAATGAAGTATCCTGATCGACGCCAGCCTAATACCCATACTTTTCAAAACCTAATGCAAAGATTTGATTCTTCTGGTACTGTTGATTATCCAAAACGTAAAGTGGTCAACAAACCAGTAACTAATGAAGAAAAAGAACTACAAGTATTGTTAAATGTTCAGGAAAATCCTTATATTGGTAGCCGTCAGTCAGCAGCATTATGTGAAACATCACAATCCACCGCTAATCGTACTACCAAGAAATATAGGTATCATCCATATCACATGGAATTACACCAAGAATTGCATGGACAGGATTTTGAAAGTCGTGTAAACTTTTGTCGTACAATAAATGCGGAGATTCAATTAAATCAAAATTTATTATGCAAGGTAATGTTTAGTGATGAAGCTACTTTTAGAAGTAACGGTGCCGTAAATAGACGCAACATGCATTATTATGCCACAGAAAACCCATTTTGGATTAGAGAGGTGCAACATCAAAACCACTGGTCATTAAATGTTTGGTGTGGTATTAATCATAATCGAATTATTGGACCCCACTTTTTTAATGAACCACTAAATGGCCATAGTTACCTGAACTTTCTACAAGAAGAACTACCCCAACTGCTTCAAGGTCTCGATAGGGATGAGCTCGACAGTATGTGGTTCCAGCACGATGGTGCGCCTCCGCATTACCATCGTGAAGTTCGTGCATTTTTGGACCAACGATATCCGCAAAAATGGATTGGAAGTGGGGGTTTCATTGAGTGGCCACCAAGGTCTTGCGACGTCACTCCATTAGATTTCTTCCTATGGGGTTATATTAAAAATAAGGTGTATGTTAATCCACCAACAACAGTGGAAAATATGCGAAACACGATTAGGGATACCTGTAGAACAATAACGCCACTAATTTTGTCCAGGGTCCGAGAAAATCTGCAAAAAAGACTAAATTTGTGCATTGCATAAGAGGGTCGTTTATTCGAACACTTATTAAAAAGAAATAATTAATCTCAGTATTTAATAGGTAATTTTTTTGTTTCAATTTAGTATAAAAGTAAATATATATTTGCCTTGTCGTTATTGTTGTGTTAATTTTTTCACACTATGTTTAATTAAACTATTGCCGTTGTAATATAACGAATAATGTATTTCATCATATTTAACCACATTCTGTTTGTTTCTGTAGTTTCTTTTTATTATTTTACATGGCTACTATGATAATGAAGACTATTTCTGTAAAAAAGTATGGAAAATAAGAAAAACTGAAATATCTCAAAAACTATTATAAATAGGTATTGGATATATTGAACAAAACTTTTAGGGTTTTTATTACTCTATTAAATAACATAAAAATATACAGGGTGTACCATTTAAAAAAAAAGATATTTATTCATTTAAACTTGTTCAAATTTGAGCAGATGTGTTCAACACCCTGTAGCTTTAATTGCAAATATTAGGTAAAAATTATGGTAACTTGTCCTTGGCCTTGCTAAATTCCAAATTTGAATATATTTGTCACAAAATTGAAAACGTTATTTAGGATTGAATTGATGCTTGAAAATGTGACTTTTTTTCTTTAAACTTAATTATCTCAGAAATTATAAAGTTTTGTTATAGTAAACCCTTAATAAAAAAGATTTAAAATTATAAGCTAAATCGAAAATACGAATCGTATATAGAGTGTTCTATTTAAAAAAATACAACTTTATGCTGTCCTAGTTTTTTGGCTCACCCTGTAGAGTCCTAAATATTTTTAAAATCTGCATAAAAATAAACTGTATCAAACAATAAATATAGTTTCTTTGTTAATTTCACCGAAAAGGCACAAACCTACTTCATCCAATCGTTGACCCACCCTGTACAATTTTATATATGTATTTATCTTAAAAGTTGTTTGTCTTTTTTTAGGTGATAAAATCCTCAGATTTGTGATACTCTTCAATAAGTTTAGCATCGAAAAAGCGAAACAAAAACTAGATATGTACTACACTATGCGAGGTCTAATGCCAGAATTTTATTCAAACGAACCATTATCCCCAAGGATGGTGCTCCAGACCAAGATATTCTATTGCGTTCCCTTACCACAACCAACACCGGACTTCAAACGAGTAATTTACTCACAAGTGAATCCAAACTTTGACCCAGACTGTTTTATTCATTCACAATTCATAGAGCATGCACTTAATTTGTTTGAATTGCTAGTACAAGAAGATCCGTGTTATTGTTATCATTATATTTTCGATTGTATCGGTATAAAACTTGGACATCTTCCCAAATTCAGCCCTATGGTTCTAAAGAAAGCTTCAATAATTTTAGAAGTATGTATATACCTTCATATTATTGAGATTATGAACAATACTTACCTCTAGAAATAAATTTCAGGGTATTCGGAATCTTGGAAATATTTTTATATAATAAAGTTGAAAACCATATGAAAATGTCATAATCTCAGTGGTTTCCTAGCTACAGACAATCCATTTTGTTTAATAAATCAAATGTAAAAAAATCGAATAAATTACCTGTGAGATTTTGACATGATTTCAATATCTTTATTTTATAAAATAACCATGTCGCTAAGTTTTTCGATATTTCTGAATACTCTTTATAATCAAGAAAAAACGATATATCGTATATTTTTGCTCTAATTTCTACATTCTGGATCTAATTTTTAATAATAGTCCATGAAAATTAGATCAAAAAAGACCTGTTTTGTTAACAAAAATATAACATTGTTTTTTTTTGCTGAAATGTGTTCATTTCGGCATCCTATAAAACATATCTCGATGGTAACTCTGAAAGACCTGTGCAAAAAAAATGGCGGATCAAAAATGGTCACGATTTTCAGTTTTTTGAGTTTATCTCGAAAAGTAACAGTTGTATCGAAAAATATTTCAAACAAAAGTTGTAGAGAATTAAAAAATCTATCGATTCTTATAATATAAGTTATAGGTGGCGCCACTAGTTATCGAGATATATTTTTTTCCGACAAAATTTACGGTTTTTGTTTTATTTAAATAAAGACATTTATTAACAAATTACCGATTTTAAATTTAACATAAATATAGGCATTATCATTCTGAAAAAGTACGTCAAACTCGGAATCTGTGAGTTTTTTATTTTCCGAGAAATTCAATGTCAAAGCTGAAAATTCAACCTCAATTTTCCGCTTTCTTAATTAAGATATAATGCTCAGTTTTAATGGAAATTGTTTATATTGTTTTATATTTTGAAGATCTATTAAAAAATAATTTTTTTCAATCGTGGGCCGAGAAATTTTGCAAAAACCAATTTTTGCACCAGAAAAATTGCGATAACTTTTAAGCGGATGGAGATAAATTTTTTTAAGGCATACATTGGATTTAGATGTATCATTTCCGACCTCAAAAAAAAAATTTGGATGAAAAAAACGTGTTTTGTTCAAAAATTCATAATTGCGTGGCAAATGGATATTAAGGGCTCAAATTTGCACAAGATGCTTTTTAATACTTGTACTTTATCGGTGAATTTTTGGATCCAAGAAATACACTTCCATACGATCTGTGAACCTTCGAAAATTGGGCCGAATCTAATTGAAAATAGCTGACGCAGGCCGCTGTCGGCGGGTTGTCATAGTTCAGGCGCATTATTCATTGGAGTTTCAAGGAAACTTATGCATCACAAGTAACATTGATAATATTGATGCTGTTTTATTAATTTATATAATAAAAACAATTTGTTTCTTCTTCTTTAATCCTGATCTTACAACTCTGGGTGAGTCTTAGCCGTATCCACTATCGCCTTCCATCTCCTACGATCTTGTGCTTCCATTTCCCACTGCTGGACTCCAATCCTATACAAATCAGCTTCGACGACATCCTTCCATCTTTTCGTGGGACGGCCTATTGATCTTCTACCATCTGGTCTCTCAAAGAATACTGTTTTCAGTAATCTGTGGTCCCCTCATCTTACCACATGGCCTGCCCATCTTATTCTATTGGCTTTTATACAACGGACTATCTTTTTAAGCCATACAGCATCGCCAATTCAGCATTGTGGCGTCTTCTCCAATTTCCTGTTGTTTCATATTCTACTGTTTTTTCCTTTATATTATTATTATCTAACAGTTTATTAACAAAATTTTTACAAAAAATTATAGAGAAAATCATACAAATATTCAATTATATATTACATATTATACTGTTTTCTTCCTTTATATTATTAATACCTAATAATTTATTAACAAAATGTTTATGAAAATTTCTTTAAGCAAACCATATAAATCACTACATAGTATAAAACAAAGTTGCTTTCTCTGTCCCTATGTCCCTTTGTATGCTTAAATCTTTAAAACTACGCACCGGATTTTGATGCGGTTTTTTTCAATAGATAGAGTGATTCAAGAGGAAGGTTTATATGTATAATAACATCCATTAAATAGTGGAGAAATACTGTTATTTTTGAGGTTTCTAATGTGATGTCGTTAATTATCATATTTTTTTCCGCTTACATTGCAAACGCAGGCTGAACCCTACGAGATTTATCAAAATAATGTACTAATTATTTGTACACATTGAAAAGGTCTACAGAAAACTCCGCGATGGTATATGTCTATCTCTCATGGATATCCCACAATAACATTTTTTTGTCATTTACTTTTTACGACAAATAATGGCAAATTTTGAAGCGATTTTAACCAATACAGCATTAATCCTTATCCAATTAAATAGCTTAAATACATTGTTGATTTAATATAGATCTATATGGTCCTTTACAGCACAAGATTTAAATGAATATTTTCGAAGATATTACAGATTTAAAATTGCGGGAAGTAGCGCTTGCGGCGGTACTGGCCGACCGGGGCGGCGGCAGCGTGCCTATAAATAGCGCGTCGGAGGCCGATGTAATAATTGTTGTAAAAATAAAATAAATAGTCACAGTTTTTCTGTAGTGTATTTAGTATCAGCATTGCACCCGTGCGAAGCCGGGGCGGATCGCTAGTATTTAATAATACATTAATAGTTTACATGACTTAACAAATTATTACTATCATATAAATTAATAAAACAACATCAATTTTATAAATATTACGTGTGATGCAGAAGTTTTCTTGAAGCGCCGTTGAATAATGCCCCTGAAATATGGCAGCCCGCCGACAGCGACCAGCAGCAGCTATTTTCGATTAGATTTGGCCCAATTTTCGAAGGTTCACAAATCGTATGGAAGTGTATTTCTTGGATCCAAAAAATTCAAAGGTAAAGTACAAGTATTGAAAAGCAACTTCTGCAAATTTAAGCCCTTAATATTCATTTGCCACGCCATTAGGAATGTTTGAAAAAAAAACGTTCATCCAAAATTAATTTTTTTTTTTTGAGATCAGAAATGATACATCTAAATCCAATACATGCCTTAAAAAAATTTATATCGCAATTTTTTTTAGTGCAAAAATTGGTTTTTGCCCACGATTGAAAAAAATTTCAAAATATAAAACTATACTGCCTATATTATGTTAAATTTTAAATTGGTAATTTGTTAATGTGTTTTTTTTTTTTAAAAAAAAACATAAACCGTAAATTTTGTCGGAAAAAAAATATATCTTGATAACTAGTAGCGCCACCTATAACTTATATTACATGAATCGATAGAATTTTTAATTCTCTACAACTTTTATTTGAAACACTTTTCGATGTAACTTTTACTTTTAGAGATAAAATCAAAAAACCGAAAATCGTGACCATTTTTGGTCCGCCATTTTTTTTTGCACAGGTCTTTCAAACTTACCATCGAGATATATTTTATCGGGTGCCGAAATGAACACATTCCAGCAAAAAAAATCAATGTTACATTTTCGTTACTGACGAAAGTCCATTTTCCATGGGGTACAATGCAGGTATTAATTTTTATTTTTTTCAGAAAGTGTACTCAAATCGAGTTGCTTCGGTTTATCTGGTGAACTTTCCTGAGATTATGGAAACTGTCTTTAATACTGTTATAAAACCCATGATAAATCCGAAAATTAGAAATAGGGTGAGTTGTATGTTTTTATGACTTCATATGTTGGCCTCACACGAGCTTACCAACTTTGGATTGACTAATCAACCGATTGTCTTATTCCAAGGGGATTCGTCCTTTTATCATTTCTCGTTTGTTTTTTTTTTTCATTAAGTCAACATCCTTTAGCAAACCTTGGTTCATCATGACCAGGAAAACGATAGTGCTGACTTAGTAAATTTGCACGATCGACGATCAGTAAATTAACAGAATATTTCATAAATGGAAGGTTATAAAATTATCAAAGGTTACATGGTTTATGTTTATTTTAATTTAAAATAAAAGATTAATTGAATATCGATTTGTAAAATATTATATTTTTGAGCCATAACCATCAGTAATAGTTGAGTGATCCATTACAATCAATTACGTTCAAATTATAAAGTTAGAATCAAAGTATAAATCAAATTGTATTAAATGAGAGTCCAGTTCAACTCAGTACAGGGTGAGTCAACGATTGGATGAAGTAGGTTTGTGCCTTTTCGGTGAAATTAACAAAGAAACTATATTTATTGTTTGATACAGTTTATTTTTACGCAGATTTTAAAAATATTTAGGACTCTACAGGGTGAGCCAAAAAACTAGGACAGCATAAAGTTGTATTTTTTTAAATAGAACACCCTATATACGAATCGTATTTTCGATTTAGCTTATAATTTTAAATCTTTTTTATTAAGGGTTTACTATAACAAAACTTTATAGTTTCTGAGATAATTAAGTTTAAAGAAAAAAAGTCACATTTTCAAGCATCAATTCAATCCTAAATAACGTTTTCAATTTTGTGACAAATATATTCAAATTTGGAATTTAGCAAGGCCAAGGACAAGTTAACATAATTTTTACCTAATATTTGCATTAAAAGCTACAGGGTGTTGAACACATCGGCTCAAATTTGAACAAGTTTAAATGAATAAATATATTTTTTTTTAAATAGTACACCCTGTATATTTTCATGTTATTTAATAGAGTAATAAAAACCCTAAAAGTTTTGTTCAATATATCCTATACCTATTTATAATAGTTTTTGAGATATTTCAGTTTATCTTATTTTCCATACTTTTTTACAGAAATAGTCTTCATTATCATAGTAGCCATGGCAAAAACAATGTAAAAGAACATTTTTCTGTGTGTCAAATTTATAACCGCAATCGCTTCTTTTGATTTTTATGTAGTGTAGTTTGGTTTTTTTTTGCGTTCATCTTATATTGTAAAATGAATTTTCCAAAGAATGAGTTAATAGATATGATTTATACAATAGGAGAGGCTCAAAAAAATTGCCTTCTTGCTCAAAGAATTTACAAAATGAAGTATCCTGATCGACGCCAGCCTAATACCCATACTTTTCAAAACTTAATGCAAATATTTGAGTCTTCTGGTACTGTTGATTATCCAAAACGTAAAGTGGTCAACAAACCAGTAACTAATGAAGAAAAAGAACTACAAGTATTGTTAAATGTTCAGGAAAATCCTTATATTGGTAGCCGTCAGTTAGCAGCATTATGTGAAACATCACAATCCACCGCTAATCGTACTACCAAGAAATATAGGTATCATCCATATCACATGGAATTACACCAAGAATTGCATGGACAGGATTTTGAAAGTCGTGTAAACTTTTGTCGTACAATAAATGCGGAGATTCAATTAAATCCAAATTTATTATGCAAGGTAATGTTTAGTGATGAAGCCACTTTTAGAAGTAACGGTGCCGTAAATAGACGCAACATGCATTATTATGCCACAGAAAACCCATTTTGGATTAGAGAAGTGCAACATCAAAACCACTGGTCATTAAATGTTTGGTGTGGTATCCATCATAATCGAATTATTGGACCCCACTTTTTTAATGAACCACTAAATGGCCATAGTTACCTGAACTTTCTACAAGAAAAACTACCCCAACTACTTCAAGGTCTCGATTGGGATGAGCTCGACAGTATGTGGTTCCAGCACGATGGTGCGCCTCCGCATTACCATCGTGAAGTTCGTGCGTTTTTGGACCAACGATATCCGCAAAAATGGATTGGACGTGGGGGTTTCATTGAGTGGCCACCAAGGTCTTGCGACATCACCCCATTAGATTTCTTCCTATGGGGTTATATTTAAAATAACGTGTATGTTAATCCACCAACAACAGTGGAAGATATGCGAAACAGGATTAGGGATACCTGTAGAACAATAACGCCACTAATTTTGTCCAGGGTCCGAGAAAATCTACAAAAAAGACTAAATTTGTGCATTGCACAAGAGGGTCGTTTATTCGAACACTTATTAAAAAGAAATAATTAATCTCAGTATTTAATAGGTAATTTTTTTGTTTCAATTTAGTATAAAAGTAAATATGTATTTGCCTTGTCGTTATTGTTGTGTTAATTTTTTTACATTATGCTTAATTAAACTATTGCCGTTGTAATATAACGAATAATGTATTTCATCATATTTAACCACATTCTGTTTGTTTCTGTAGTTTCTTTTTATTATTTTACATGGCTACTATGATAATGAAGACTATTTCTGTAAAAAAGTATGGAAAATAAGAAAAACTGAAATATCTCAAAAACTATTATAAATAGGTATAGGATATATTGAACAAAACTTTTAGGGTTTTTATTACTCTATTAAATAACATGAAAATATACAGGGTGTATCATTAAAAAAAATAGATATTTATTCATTTAAACTTGTTCAAATTTGAGCCGATGTGTTCAACACCCTGTAGCTTTTATTGCAAATATTAGGTAAAAATTATGTTAACTTGTCCTTGGCCTTGCTAAATTCCAAATTTGAATATATTTGTCACAAAATTGAAAACGTTATTTAGGATTGAATTGATGCTTGAAAATGTGACTTTTTTCTTTAAACTTAATTATCTCAGAAACTATAAAGTTTTGTTATAGTAATAATAATTAATAATTAATAAAAAAGATTTAAAATTATAAGCTAAATCGAAAATACGATTCGTATATAGGGTGTTCTACTTAAAAAAATACAACTTTATGCTCTCCTAGTTTTTTGGCTCACCCAGTAGAGTCCTAAATATTTTTAAAATCTACGTAAAAATAAACTGTATCAAACAATAAATATAGTTTCTTTGTAAATTTCACCGAAAAGGCACAAACTTACTTCATCCAATCGTTGACTCACCCTGTACAGTTGCCTTTTCTGGATATCGTCTATAAATATCAAGTGAGCCTTTTAAATAATGTTTTTTCGTTCATAATTTGAGGCATTTTTCCCCATTTTCAAAATATTAATATTAATGATATATCTGTCAAATTGAGGAAACAATTTTACCTGTGGATGTGACTTGGTTTTCAAGCATAAACTTGATTAATTCCGAAATAAATTAAATACAAACGGAAAACCATATAAATTATCTGCAACTGGGACACAATTTAGATTTTGACGCTTTTACGTGATTTTTGGCCTTTATTTTATTATATAAAGATGTCATGTGTGGTCATCTTGTTATTTTAGATCACAACACACAGTAACACAGATATTTTGTTTGAAGTTTTTGGCAAATCCATGATGCCTAAAGATATAGGAGGTGAAGAAAAATCATTGGAAGAGTTAAATGGTATGTAGAACAAAAAACTGGTGGAGTTTGTATCGGACACACATTACTTTAGGGTTCCGTATCAGCGATTGGCATTATTAGTTTTTTCTGCAATTTTGTTTGACGTCTGTATTTAAGTTAAATATTGCTACTGAAACTATAACAAGAAAATAAATATAACTTTTACGGAACCGCAAGGTGATCATTTTTTCACTGTAATTTAGAATAAATATATTTAATTTTGAATCTTCCAGATTGTTTATTAAAACATTTTAACGGGATGAAAGGTAGATTTGAAGTTCTGCGAAATCTACGAGTGGACGAATCACTCCGGCCTGAGAAGTTGGTAAATGATGATATTTTAGGATATTATGGAAATTTCAAGAAAATTGGTTTGGATTAATAGGAATGTTGGAGTGTATTACACAAAAATAATTATAGTACGTATAAAGTGGTTTTTCATGGTAATTTCAATTTTTATTGAATTGCTTTTCCATTTGTGATAATTTGAAAGGAAATAAATAATATTTATATGCACTATGTTTTTTTTTTAAATCTAAAACCAAATACAAATTTTTGCACACCAAAGAATGTAAAGGGTGTTTTTTTATAGAGGTATAGAACTTTTAAATGGAATAAAACTAAGATGAATTTTTTAAATTGGCTTGAAAATTACTTTATTCGAAAGGTAACCTTCTGGCATTATAATTTAAATATGACTTCTGGCATATGACCGCCACGGCTGGCTCGGACGTAGTCTAATCTGGAGGTCCAATTTTCGATGACTTTTTCCAACATTTGTGGCCGCATAACGGCAATAACGCGGCGAATTTTGTCCTCCAAGTGATCAATCGTTTCGAGCTTATCGGCGTAGACTAGCGACTTCACATATCCCCACAGAAAATAGTCTAGCGGCGTTAAGTCGCACGATCTTGGAGGCCAATTTACGGGTCCGAAACTTGAAACTATGCGGTTACCAAACGTTTCCTTCAATAAATCAATTGTGGCACGAGCTGTGTGACATGTTGCGCCGTCTTGTTGAAACCACAGCTCCTGCACATCATGGTTGTTCAATTGATGAACGAAAAAGTCAGTAATCATGGCTCTATAGCGGTCACCATTGACTGTAACGTTCTGACCAGCATCGTATTTAAAGAAGTACGGACCAATGATTCCACCAGCCCATAAAGCACACTAAACAGTCAGTTTTTCTGGATGTAACGGTGTCTCAACATACACTTAAGGGTTATCATCACTCCAAATACTGCAGTTTTGTTTATTGACGTATCCATTCAAACAAAAGTGAGATTCATCGCTAAACAAAATTCGCTTATGAAAATCGGGATCAACGGCAATCTTGTTTTGGGCCCATTCACCGAATCTACGCCTTGCTAGGTGATCGTGTGGCTTCAAATCTTGCACGAGTTGGATTTTGTAACCACGCAAACCAAGATCCTTCTGCAAAATCTTTCATAAAGTGAATGGACACATATCCAATTCCTGTGCACGATGGCAGATAGACTCATTCGGGTCTTCCTCTACGCTACGCTCTGCAGCAGTAATGACTTCTTCTGTATGTACTGTACGACGTCTTTGTGGATGCGTATTATCATTTAGAGTAAACCTGGTGCGAAAATGTTCCATAGTTAATCGAATTAATTGCTCTGATGGACGATTATGTTGACCGTAAAATGGACGTAGTGCGCGATACGTATTTCGAACAGAACCATGATTTTCAAAATAAATTTGCACAATTTGGAAGCGTTGTTCAGGCGTCAGTCTATTCATGTTGAAATGCCAAACCAAACTAAACATAAATCACTTGACAGCTGACAAAATGGCCGCCATTGAAAAAAGTGTTGCCAACTTAAAGTTTTATACCTCTATAAAAAAACACCCTATATAAATTCATTAAAATTGTTTTGAAAGTTAATTAAATCGCATACCACTCAAAAATAGTATTGGATCAATCCACTAGAAATTTCCCAGACTATGTTGTTCAATATTTTTGATTTTTCTAATTTTTTGACCACTTATTCCCCGATATTAAACAAGTTCAAAATTATGATTAAAAAAATTTTTGGACTCGCACTTTCTTTTAGCGATCATTTTAAGTTTGCTTCGGAACCTTTTTTCAACTGAAAACAAGTTTTGAGTAAATGTAACTAACTATCTTAATTTTAAAGATATTTAGACAAAAAAAAACAATATTATCAATAAGATTTATTCTAAATTTTTTATTTTAGAAAATCACCGCTTGAGAAACGCTGTTTTAGATAATAAAACTGTCAATGTCCTTAGTACACCTAGTTCAAGCAATTTTTTGAGTAAGCTTACTTCTGATAAAATGACAACTGTAAGTTTGTCTCAGATATATATATATATATATATATATATATATATATATATATATATATATATATATATATATATATATATATATATATATATGGAGGAAGATACAGAAGACTCCTACAATGATATTTAAATGAAAAGGGCGCTAGTAAGGTGTACCTTGAAAGCGCAGTCCCTAAGCCGTAGAGTAGGGGTACGTATTTAAAAGAGCGCCACTGAATTTAGGCCAGGTAAAAGCACAAACCCCCCCACGTTGTTGCTTGGACTTAGCGTTCAAATCGGCTCAAAAAAATTGCTACACAAAATATTAATAAAAAGTTATCGCACCGCAAAATGAAAAGAAGTTGCGGGACAAATGAAACTATAAAAGCTTAATACTAATTTCACAATTTATTCCAGAAAAAAGGCGGTCACTGAAGGATTCTTTTCTGTAGAATTCACTTAGAGTGGACTGTTCTCGTTCCCGGAGGGTGGAACTGGATTTTCTATACCCAGAGAGTGCAACTGAGCTTCCTTGTTCCCTAACCACTAGGTTTTCCTCTACCCAGGGGGTGAAATTGGGTGTTCTCTACCCTGAGGGTGAAACTGGGTTTTCTCTACCCGAGGTTGAACCCTAAAATAAATAAAATAAGATAGCAATACCTAAAGTCAAGTCATATTTATGTTAGAGCACGCGAATAAATTAACTACCGCCAAAATGTCAAGAAATTACATCTAAAATTTCAAATTCACACCATAAAGAGACAGAAAAATTCATTAAGGTAAACTACAAATTAATAACATAAGAAATATTGAAACTAAATAGCAAAATTAAACAATCATTTAGAGTACTCGCTTGCTCTAACTATTGAGCTCGAGTTATGTCGAAGTAATAATGTGATACAGGTGCGCAAGTAAAATTCCCTGCATGACTCCAGTTACTTACACAAAATAATCCAGCGAAGGTTCAACAACAGGTTCATTACAATAAAAAAAAACTACTTATGTATATATAAAAAATTAATCAATCCATAATTAAATTTACCAATAATTATTTTAATAAAATATTGAACAAAAAATTTACCATAGAATATAATTAGTTCTTCAATTAAATCAGTCATCACGAAACTGGACATAAAATTTATAACTCTAGACCACGGTATGATGACGTTACAATACTTGGTTTATTAATATTAATTATTTTAAAATAAATTGGGTAAACCTGGCTAAAATAAAACATGTTTTAATCAACTCTAAGGCAAGAACAATAAAATACATATACTCATAATATGATTATATTAATTTCAACAATACAATGTGAGAAGCCAGGATTTATAAATTAACTTTTATTTTAAAAATTAGAAGATTGGAAAGAATGTCCAGTTTCACTAAATAAGCTAGTCTCTAATATCCAAGTATTGGACTCAATCATATAAAAAAGAAAGATCGCTAGAGTCAAACTGAAAGTTAATGTCGCCATGAACATATCACGATGCAAAAACTTTAAATTTGTCAATAATAGAGCAAGAATGGGGACCTAAGATTGCATACAATACAAAATACTTCAATATTACTAATAATAAATTAATTTAACTAAAAATTGGGAACATCGTGATACGTCCAGGAGACAAAAACATAGCAAAACATAGTGCAAACTACGATTGACAATAAAAAAACTCTCAAAATTAACTCTTACTGATAACAAAAGGAAAAAAATTAGGCTCTGCAAGGTAGCAGATATAAATAAAACACCCAGAAACTAACATGTATCAAGATTCAAAAACTAGATATTTATCACAAAAAAAAAGATACGATCGGCCTTAAAACCCCAAAATATATCTTAATAATATTCTAAAGTGGATCTAAATGAGACCTAGAATAACATAACGGTGGATTTTAAATTATGCTTAAACTAGCGACCCGCCCCGGCTTCGCACGGGTGCAATGCTGATACTAAATACACTACAGAAAAACTGTGACTATTTATTTTATTTTTACAACAATTATTACATCGGCCTCCGACGCGCTATTTATAGGCACGCTGCCGCCGCCCCGGTCGGCCAGTACCGCCGCAAGCGCTACTTCCCGCAATTTTAAATCTGTAATATCTTCGAAAATATTCATTTAAATCTTGTGCTGTAAAGGACCATATAGATCTATATTAAATCAACAATGTATTTAAGCTATTTAATTGGATAAGGATTAATGCTGTATTGGTTAAAATCGCTTCAAAATTTGCCATTATTTGTCGTAAAAAGTAAATGACAAAAAAATGTTATTGTGGGATATCCATGAGAGATAGACATATACCATCGCGGAGTTTTCTGTAGACCTTTTCAATGTGTACAAATAATTAGTACATTATTTTGATAAATCTCGTAGGGTTCAGCCTGCGTTTGCAATGTAAGCGGAAAAAAATATGATAATTAACGACATCACATTAGAAACCTCAAAAATAACAGTATTTCTCCACTATTTAATGGATGTTATTATACATATAAACCTTCCTCTTGAATCACTCTATCTATTGAAAAAAAACCGCATCAAAATCCGGTGCGTAGTTTTAAAGATTTAAGCATACAAAGGGACATAGGGACAGAGAAAGCGACTTTGTTTTATACTATGTAGTGATTTCGCAATTTCCTAAATATTATTAAATATATACAGATATTAGTTTAAATTATTACATGACGTTGTAATATTACGCACAGTCAATAATATAATTACGAGTACACTTTATTTGTGGCAAAGTACCAAAAAGATACAAAAACAATTCCGATGGTGGGTCATTTATTAACCAACTTCTAAAAGAAGGAGGTTCTTATTTCGTCGACTATGTATGTTTTTTAAGTATGTAAACTGATTACTCCGGAATGGCGGCACCGATTTCAATTAAATTTTTTACGTTACGTTCGGTCGTCCCATATTTTTTTGGGTGAAATTGGTGCAGTAAAATCCAAGATGGCGATTACAATATACCGGCCAAAAAAAAAAAAAATTTTGTTTGATTGTCCTCAAAATTAGAATGAGGGAATTTTCAAGGTCATACACAACGAATCTGAAATACTTTTTAAAAATTCAATATGGCGTATCCAATACGGCAGATAAAAAATTAATTTAGCGCGATTTTTTCAAAATTGATACGGGAGAGTTTTTGGGATCACACATTACGAATCTGAAATTAAAAAAATAAATAAATATGGCGGATCTAAGATGGCAGATTAAAGATTCTCCATCTTTCGATTTTGTCTAAAAGCAGTATTGGGGGATTTTTGTTAGTGTTAATTATAATATTTTTTGAAAAACTCAATCTGGCGGATTCATTATGTGGTCCTAAAAATTTTACATTTTTCGATTTTGTTCATAGGTGGGACTGAATTGTTTTTAAGGATGTAAATAGCGAATATAAAATTATTTTAAGAATATCTAATATGTCAGATGCAATGTGATGTCTAGAAATTTTAAATTTCTCAATTTCATTCAGAATTGGTACTAGGGGGCTTTGAAGGGCTTAGATTTAAATTAGATTAAGGTGTTAAAATTATTTTTTCAGATGTGGTATTAGGGGATTTTCGGGGTCATTTATTACGAATATGAAGTTAATTTTTACAACTATTAGGTTGATAACATACAATATGAAGGACTTTACATTGTCCAATTCCGTCTAACATTGATATTGGGTGATTCTTGGGGCGTATACAAACTCAATATGCAGTATAAAATATATCGGGCTAAGAAACTACGTCTCAGGTTCCATAAATATCAATATTGGAAGATTTTGGGGCCTATATTACCAATCTAAAATTAATTTGAAATTTAAGATAGTGGATTTACTATGACAGACTAAATATTTGTTTGACACAATTTCACAAGTATTTAGAGAACTTTAACAATCAAAGAATTGTTAGTGGTTCATTTTAGGGTGATTTACAATTCTGGATAAAATGGGTGCTTTTTTAACACCTTGGAGTCATTGCGAGGTACACTAATCTCGATTAGTACTTAGTTCAAATAATTTATGGATATCGTAATGAATTCACAACTAAAAATTGACTCTTTGTTTATTTATACTAACTAAATCTAGCAACTACACTTTAAGCATTGCTTAATCAAAAATATCAATAAATTTATGATATGACAATTTATTCATTTTTATTAATGAGTTGCCAAACTTTCCTCAAAATTTTATCATTCTGTTTTTAAAAACAATAAAATATTTGTAAAAAAATTGAACCGACATCTAAAAGTGCGCCAAAAAGTGAAAAATAATTATAAATTTTTGAAGTCGGCTCCAAATTATTTTTAAATGAAATAAATAACTTCTAATATACAGGGTGATTCAAAAATCGATCACAAAACTTAAGGGGGTGATTCTACTTGACAAAATAAGGGTAGAGCTTCATATAATTTTTTTTCAAAATGTCATTCGTTTTCGAGTTACAAGCCGTCCAAGTTCAAGTTTTTATTTTTTGTTTTTTGAATTACTCGCTTACAGGAAAACCGATTTGACTAATATTTGAAAGATAGGCTAAGTCTTCTGCGCTTCATCATTTTAGTAACAATTCACATTGATTGTTTGCCGCTAGAGGGCACTTTACCTACATTGAAAATTGTTTTTTTTGTCATAATTTTTTAGTGTTGACAGCTACAGTAGTTTTTGGCATAATTTCTGAAAGACTGATGCCAGGCCTTTAAAAAAGGTGCTCTTTATTTACATCGCTAAACCCAACGGTTTAGACGTAAATCACCCTTAAAAATTAAGTGGTAAATTTACTTTTCTCATTTCATTACCAACAGCTACCAGGTAAATAGCTATCAAAGTATGCTAGAGCTGTCAGTTTAACATCAAATAAATTCGCTTTTTAAACTATTTAATTTATAATCTTAAAATAACTAATAATGGCTAATCAGTAAATATTCATATTATGGATTATTGCGATATACATTTAATTGATAAAAATTAATGAAACAGTACTAAACAAACTAAAAAAGATTCTCAAAATGTCCCCCATTTTCTTCCATACATTTCCTAACACTCTTCAAAAAATGTCGCCTAACTCGATGAAAAATTCCTGGTGTTTCTTTAATAATTTGGCACTTTTCGATTATCCTGAAGCGAAGATCCTCGACGTTGATTACTGGAATATCGTACACCAATTGTTTCAAATGACCCCAAAAGAAAAAATCCATAGGATTAAGGTCTGGTGACCTCGCTGCCCATGCCAATGGTCCACTTCGTCCTATCCATCGCTCAGGATACGTTGCATTCAAATACTGTCGGACACGTATACTAAAGTGGGGCGGAGCTCCATCTTGGAGGATCCACATGTTGGCCCTTACTTCCAATGGCACATCTTCCAGATACAATGGGAGACGATTTTGGATAAAATCTAAGTATACGTCACCAGTTAATGGGCCATCAAAGAAATGAGGACCAATAAGGTAATCTCCTATTATCCCTGCCCACACATTTAGTGAAAATCTACGCTGATGTTTCGTTTCTACCACATTGTTTGGGTTCTCATAAGCATATGTGTGGATGTTGTGTAGATTTGTTATGCCATCACGAGTGAAACCAGCTTCGTCAGTGAATAATATGACGCCAATTAATCGATTATCGTGTTCATACTTAGCTAGGATCTGATTGCACATTTCCAACCGTCTCGGCCGATCATCGTCATAAAGAGCCTGCACCTTTTTTGAATGAAACGGGTAGAGTTGTTCTTCTCTTAGTATCCTCCATGAACTAGCCTGACAGAGCCGCACTTCATTCCCAATTTTTCTAGTACTAATACCTGGATTATCTTCAATAATTTCAAGCACTCTTTCTTCTTGTTGCACGTTTCTAGCAGTTCTAGGTCTTCCCCTATTTCCATTATAACTTTTAAAGGAACCACATTCCGCAAGCCTCCTGTGCACACTGGAAAATGTTTGAGCATGAGGGATATTTCTTTCCGGATAACTCTCCATATAATATCTTCTTGCCAACTCTGCATTACCATTTGCTTTTCCATAACAAAAATGGATATCACAATATTCGATATTTGAATATTGGTGATTAGCCATTATTAGTTATTTTAAGATTATAAATTAAATAGTTTAAAAAGCGAATTTATTTGATGTTAAACTGACAGCTCTAGCATACTTTGATAGCTATTTACCTGGTAGCTGGTGGTAATGAAATGAGAAAAGTAAATTTACCACTTAATTTTTAAGGGTGATTTACGTCTAAACCGTTGGGTTTAGCGATATAAATAAAGAGCACCTTTTTTAAAGGCCTGGCATCAGTCTTTCAGAAATTATGCCAAAAACTACTGTAGCTGTCAACACTAAAAAATTATGACAAAAAAACAATTTTCAATGTAGGTAAAGTGCCCTTTAGCGGCAAACAATCAATGTGAATTGTTACTAAAATGATGAAGCGCAGAAGACTTAGCTTATCTTTCAAATATTAGTCAAATCGGTTTTCCTGTAAGCGAGTAATTCAAAAAACAAAAAATAAAAACTTGAACTTGGACGGCTTGTAACTCGAAAACGAATGATATTTTGAAAAAAAATTATATGAAGCTCTACCCTTATTTTGTCAAGTAGAATCACCCCCTTAAGTTTCGTGATCGATTTTTGAATCACCCTGTATACAAATTATGGTAAGAAAGCTATTATAAATAAACTATTTTTAATCTATTTATGCGAATCACATTTTGTCAGGTGTTAGTTTGTAGCCGACAATTTCATATAAAAATTTCTAGTTATTTTTCACTTTTTAGAGCACTTTTAGAAATCGGTTCGATTTCTTTATAAAAATCTTATGTGTTCTTCTACTTGTTCAAATCGAATGTCATATGAAAGCTGACTTCTTCTGCCCTCTGAAATTGAATTTCATATTTAGAACTAACATTTCTTCACTTGCCATATTCATAGAAGAACTACAAAAAATAGGATATAACAAATTTTAGACCAGGAAGATTCTGGAAGCAATTGTTCTCGATTTATTTTTTAATCTAAAATATTACATTAAGAGTTTTTTTCATGGTACGTTTTATCGGAAACGCATTGGCTTGGTTTATAATTAGACTTAATAAGCGTATACCAGTATGTTAATTTTAATAACAGTGTTTAAAATAACGGAGTATCTCAAGGAGACCGATCAAGTTTTTAATTTTTATTTATAATAAAAATTACTTGTTTATTTTGTTTTAACAGGAATCCCTTTTACAATTTTACAATAGATCGACGTAGTAATAAAAATAATAGAACTAGTATGTTACAGAAAAAATATACATAAAAGCAGTATTTTTAACCAAACTGAACTAACTTGTCCGCAGTGCAGTCGTTATAAGTGTTTGTGTCTTCATTGAAGGCTAGTGTATGCTCTACATCTTTTAAAGTAATAAAAGAATATGTCACATTTTAAATTAGCATCTTCTTCTCTAGGTACCATCTCCGCTTCGAAGGTTGGCAATCATCAGAGCAATTCTCATTTTTGATACTGCAGCTCTATATAGTTCATTGTTACTGTAACCAAACCACTCCTTAAGGTTCTTCAGCCATGTGTTTTTTCTTCTTATTATTGGTCTGCTTCCTTGGATTTTTTCCTGCATAATAACCTGTAGTATTTGATATGTTCCTCCTCTCATGACATGTACCATATAGAGCAGCTTTAATTTCTTAATTGTTAGAATTACTTTTCTCTCCTTATGCATACGTCTCATTACTTCCCCGTTGATTATTCTTTCTACCCATGAAATCCTCAGCATTCTCCGGTACATCCACATCTCAAATGCCTCCAGTCTCCTCACGTCAATCATCTTCAGTGTCCAGGCTTCCATCTCATAGTATAGCACAGATCACACATAACATCTCATCAGTCGTATTTTTAGTTTTTAAGATTTAGATCTCGGCAGCAAAAAGCCCCTTCATTCTTATAAATGTGTGTCTGGCCTGTTCAATTCTTATTCGTACTTCTTGGAAGTTGTCATTGTTTTCATTAATGGAAGATATTTGTATTCTCTCGCTCTTTCAATAGGTTGATTCTTTACATATATCTTACGAATGTCCTGAGTTTTTTTATCATTAGCATACATTTTGGCCTGTTTATGTTCAGTGATAGTCCATATTCTTCGCTTACTGTGACCATTTAATTAATTAGCGTCTGTAGGTCTTCATATCTTCCAGCTAAAAGAACCGTATCGTCGGCATACCTAAGATTATTTATTGTTATTCCATTAATTTTAATGCCCATGTCCAGATCACCAAGTGTCTTATTTACTCTATCCTCTGAATAGAGATTTAAGAGAATTGGTAAAAGTACACACCCTTGACGAACACCTCTCTGTATTTCTATTTCTTCTGATGTTATGTCGTCTATTCGAATTGCTGCTTTTTGGTCATAGGGTAGGTTTGAAATTATTCTTATGTCTCTGAGGTCTATCCTTCTCTTTTCTAATGTTTCGATAAGTTAGTCATGTTTAACATTATCAAAGGCTTTGTTGTAGTCTATAAACCACACGTGTAGGTCCTGATTCATATCTAGGCATCTTTGTGACAGTGCAAACAGTGGCTCCCTTGTTCCTACGCCTTTACGGAATCCAAATTGTGTACCGCCGATGTCCACATCTGAATTTCTGAATATTCTGTTATGAACCACCCTGCAACAGTATTTTCAGAGTGTGAATCATCAGTCAGAGCAATGCTTGGCATTTTTCTTTTTTGGGAGGGTTATAAAAGTTGATAACAACTATTCATTTGGTATTGTTTCTATTCTATATATGGTGTTGATTAACTCTACCAGAATATAAACCTGATCCTCCTCTATCAGTTTAAGAATTTCCACTGGCAGTTGCTTTGCACCTGAAGATTTTCCGTTCTTTAGCATGTTCATTGTATATATCACTTCGCCTTTAATAATATTCGGGCCTATCTCTCTTTCCATATTTTCAAGATTAGTTTGTCGTCTCTCATCTTCAAAGAGTTCTGTAATGTAGTTCTTCCATGTTTTCAATTTTTCATCAATCTCTGTGATTATCTTTCCGTTGTTATAAAGTATATTGAGTTGCTTTTGTTTATTGGTACCAGGGAGTTCTTGGACTTTTTTATGTATGTTGAAACAGTCATGCTTTGCTTGTAATTCCTCAATTTCCTTAAATTAGCATAATTATTGAAATAAAAGACTGAGGCACGGTACGCCGAGTGATACTAAGATATGTTCAACAAGGTGTCATAAGCATTACTAAATATCAAACCCAAAAATTGACAATTCAGATTAGTTTACTGGTCAATCTGCAACAAATTCAAGCAATTATAACTAGCACAAGTAATATTATCCGGAGAAGAACAGAATACAGTACCCAATTGCTATGAAAGGAATTACTTAGATCACAAACTGATGAGTTAGATTGTTATCAGCCAACTCCAAAATAATTGTACAATAATCTTCATACACTCCATGACCAGATTGAGGAGGAATATATGTACTAATTCAAATACAAACCTTTTCCCAAGCTCAATATGTGAAGAACTTACTTGTATTAACTTAGATTTTAGGCTATTACGTACTGCAATTAATGTGCTATCTCCTTTTGATTTTAAGGTAGAAATGAAAGTACTATCACTTCGGTAAACATCAAAATCCATTAAATAACAATTAGAATCAAGCCAAGTTTCCACCAATACTATAACATCATATGTACAGTGTGTCCAATTTTCTATGGTTTTACGGGTTATCTCTGTTATAAGTAAAAACAAAAGGATAACAGATAATTTTCATAAACCTCTTTGTTTTGGAGATACAGAGACATATTGAAAATTATGCCTTTTGGAGCACCCCTCGTATCTCCGGTATATCGCAAAGTTCAAAAATAGCACTATTGAGGTTTTTCGTGTTGAGTTCAGTGGCGTAGACAGTTTTTTTTATAGGTTCAACTGTTTCGAAAAATATATCAAACTTGCCTTTTTATATTGGGTGCCCCATTGGTAAAGTTTGCTCTCTTTTAAAATTTAACTGACTTCTAAAAGTGCGCTAAAAAATTAAAAATAACTATAATTTTTTTATATGACATTAAAATTTTTGAAGTCGGTGCCAAATTATTTGTAAATGAAATAAATGGCTACTAATATATACAAATTTAGGTAAGAAAGCAATTACAAATAAAGTATTTTTAATCTGTTTATGCGAATCACATTTTGTCAGGTATTAGTTTGGCGCCGACTTCAAAAAGTTCAATTTCATAAAAAAATTTATAGTTATTTTTCACTTTTTAGCGCACTTTTAGAAGACGGTTCAATTCTTTTTATAAATATTTTTTTAAAATCTGCAGTATCTGGAGCG
>JASJET010000419.1:177500-230000 GCA_034092305.1 Diaprepes abbreviatus
ATAATACAGGGTGTTCAAAAAATTAGATTAAAAATTAAATTAAAGGAATCGTTAAAAGTCAATTTTTTCTAATTTTTTCTTATTTAACATTAAAAATAAGTCGTTTTCACGACGTTTCGCTAAAATCTCATTTGGCATTTTCAAGTGTGGTTCGTCTCGTTATTCCCTGAGAACTGATGGTGGCCTCTGATGAATTTCGAGTTTTGTTTCGCTGGCTCTCTTCCTGGTTGGATGAGCGGCTTCGCAGGCTCCTCCCCTTTGCCGAGTGCGATATATTTTGTTCTTGTATGCAGGTCTCTCGTGTACTAGTTGATTTTTGTTGTTTTCTTTCTTGATTTTTTATTAATGTTTTCCATGTAGTTGAAAAATTTCTAGCATTATCTCACTTATTTAGCTGTCCCGCTTTTTCGATTTCTAGGGCCTCTCTAATGACGCGTACCTGGTAGTTCTCTACTGGTGCTATTTCTTTTGTTTTTTCGAAGTCGATGGAAGGTCTGGTTGTTTGGTGATGTTAAAATAGGGCTGAGGTTGTCGATTTGTTTTTGAGGCTATTTTTATGTTCTTGGATTCTTGTCGATATACGCCTGTTTGTTTGTCCTATATAAGTTTGATGGCAATCTGCACATGGAATGCTGTAAACGCCATGATTTTCAAGGTTGGTCTTGTCTTTGGGATTTCCCAGAATATTGGCTATTGTTTTTTGTGGTTTAAATATGGGCTTCATGGTGTGTTTTCTTAAGATTCTTGCGATTCTGTCTGTTATTCCTTTTATGTATGGTATTATGGATTTGTTCCTTGTTTGATCTTGGTCTTTGGTCTTTGTTGTAGTCTTCTCTTGTCGTTTTATGGCTTTCTTTATATCTGATTGTGAGAAACCATTCCGTTCTAGAGCTGTTGAAATGTGTCTTATTTCGCCTTGTTTTGTGTCAAGTTCTGTTAGGCGGAGAGACCTTGATACTAGTGTGTTGACTACTGCTTGCTTTTGAGAGGGATGATGATGTGACGCTGCATTGAGATATCGGTCAGTATGTGTGGGTTTCCGATATACGCTAAAGCCCAGGGTTTTGTTGAGTTTCTTATTTAATAGCAGGTCCAAAAAAGGAAGTTTCTTTTCTTGTTCGATTTCTAGTGTGAATATATATATATATATATATATATATATATATATATATATATATATATATATATATATATATATATATATATATATGGGTGTGGATACGTCAAAATAACATAACATAACAAAATTGATAAGAAATATTTGTTTTATAGGTGATTTGTTGACGAAGCAAAAATGACTCTAAATATGCGTGAACTCAACGAAAACGAGGTCGACAAGCAAATTTTAAAGGAATTTAATAAAACCAAAGAAAATTTAAACGAAGATATTGATATATTAAGAAAATGGGCGGAAACTCAACCACATTTTCCTGAAAAACCCAGTAAGTTTGTTTAATATCCTTTGATCATACCATTAGATTTAAACAACAACACATTTGTTTGAACGCTGTTTATAGTTGGTAGAGGAGACGCATTTTTAATGTTGGCCGACATTAATATGTTTTATTGCTTGTCGCGACTCTTTTTAGTATTTTTAAGTGTTAGAAATTACTACAAATGAGAGGTTTGCAATTAATATAAACAAAAAAAGGATATAAAAACTTAATTTTGTTGATAAATACCGTTAGATATAATTTATATATTGAAAATTGCGATAATAATAAATTAAGTAACCACAAATTCATGCTTTTTTGTATTCGAGAATTGACATGCCGATTATCATATTATACTCGTTTAAATAATGCAGTTAGAAAAGGATAGCATAGAATCGGTATCTAAGTAATAAAAAATAAAATATCTAATAAAGAACGAAAGCTTTCACGGCTTTAGTCAAGTTAAAAACCATGGTTTTTGGATTGAGACCGTGTCAAATTAGAATTATTATCCGACGTTTCGCCTTCGATTGCACGAGGCATCTTAAGGGATCTTTACTCTACGAGATTAGAACACTTAATAACTATCGAGGAGCAACAGCCCGGTATTTATACCCCAGCATTACAATCCATTTCCACGTGTGATGTAGACTCTAAACTACTTTCCTGGATCATTTGAGTCAACAACACCCTAGCATAAAATTCACTATGAAAACTGAATCAAATTGTGCCCTTCCCTTTCTTGATGTACTAATATAAAGGAAAAAGAATGGCAAATTAGGACATTCTGTGTACAGAAAACCAACACAAACATATCGATATCTCACCATCATCCTTCTCAAAAACAAACCGTCATAAACTCTTTGGTACATAGAGCTTTTTCAATTGCGCTGAAGATATAAGACCTTCTAATAATAAATATAAAAACCCAACTCCTAAACAAAATGTCATAATTAAACCTGCTTTAGACAGTGTTGTCTTATCTTACATACACGGAATCACCGACCAGATTGCCAGATTGCCCCGAAAATCAATGTTTAAAGTCTTCAAAGGACGCAATCCCAATTCAAACAGAAGGCGTTTACAAGGTACCTTGCTCTTGTGGTAAAGTATATGTAGGTGAAACAGGACAGTCTATATCCACTAGAAACATGAAAGATGTATAAAAAAGAAACAAATTGTACAATCTGCAGTAGCTGCACACCAGCATTGCTCAAGTCACACTTTTCATGTAAAAGAAAGTAAGGGCATCAGTGCCTAGTTTCTTTAAAATATCTTTGTAAATATCCAAATAATATTAGTAGAAATGCAGGTCACAGTTTACATCACACGTGAAAATCGATTGTAACGCTGTATCACAGTACGCTGAGCACCAGTCGGGTATAAATACCGGGCTGTTGCTCCTCCATTATTATTCAATGGTCTAATCTCGTTGAGTAAAGATCCCTGAAGATGCCTCGTGCAATCGTAGGCGAAGCCTTTTCTTTCCTTCCTTTAGTAGCCCTACAACCCGGGGTGGATCTTGGCTGACTGCACAACTTGCTTCCATCTCACACGATCGTCCATGGTAGTTGGGTCAGTGAGTAACCCCATTGTTCCTAAGTCTGACCATATGTTATCTCTCCATCGCATTCTTGGGCGTCCCAAGGATCTTTTCCTGTCGGGGCCTCCTCCCAAACTAACTTGGTAAGGCGGTTATTAGTGAGCTTATGGACATGCCCAGCCCATCTTAGGCGTTGGGGTTTAATTTCTTGTATGATGTCGCTAGCGTTATATATCTGTTTGACCTCGACATTTGTTCTTATTCGGTATTGATTAATATTGGGGTCGTGATAAGGTCCGAAAATCCTTCTAAGGATTTTCCTCTCAAAACATCTAAGTTTCATTTCCATTACTTTTGTCAGCGTTCACGTCTCACAGCCATACATGAGCACTGATCTAATCATTGTTCTATATATCCTGATTTTCGAGGTTCGTGTTAGGTTCTTGGATTTGATGGTGTTGTCGAGACTATACATACATCTGTTTGCTGCCTGAATTCTCCCTTTTATCTCCTCTGTGATATCGTTATCTGCGATGATTGTCGCTCCGAGATATTTAAAACACTCCACTCTTTCAAAGTTATATGTGTCTATTGTTACATTTTGTCCTATTCTATCTCGATTCTTTTGTCTGTTTATGCACATGTATTTGGTTTTCTCCTCATTGACCATTAGACCGGTTTTCCTTGCCTCTATCTCTATTTTGTTGAAAGTTTCCTTTACATTGGTGACGGTGTTTCCAACAATATCAATGTCGTCCGCGTATGCTAGTAGTAATTTTGTTCCTTTACTGTTATTACTTCTGTTCTAATTTGTGTTGTTCTCACTACTTTTTCCAGGATTATATTAAAGAGAAGGGGTGACAGTGCGTCTCCTTGTTTTAGGCCACTGTTTATTTCAAACGATTCTGAGACTTGGTTATCTATTCGTACCCTGGATCTACAGTTATTTACGCATACTTTGACGAGGTGGATCAGTTTTTTTGGAATCGAAAATTCTGCCATTGCATTCCACAGTTGACCCCTTTTAATGCTGTCGTATGCTTGTCGGAAGTCGATGAAAATATTGTGGATAGTTCTATTGAATTCCCATCCTTTTTCAAGTAGCTGTCTTATAGTAAAGATCTAATCTATAGTCGGTCTATTTTTCCTGATTCCGGTTTAGTATTCCCCTAGGAAATTTTCTACAAAAGGCGTTAGTCTACTTAATAGGATATTCGATAAGATTTTGTATGCCGTGTTAAGTAGGGAGATTCCTCTATAGTTGAAGCACTTGGTTTTGTTTCCCTTTTTATGTATAGGGATTATTATGCTTTCGTGCCATTTTGCTGGCATGTAAAACCTCCCCTCCGTACTTGACAAATTCGGCCGGTATATTGTCGGAGCCTGGGGATTTTGCGTTCTTTAATTTGTTAATTGCTTGTTCTGTTTCTTTTATTGTTGGGTCCTCTACCAGTGGGTCCACCCCAATATATATATATATATATATATATATATATATATATATATATATATATCCTCTCTATGTTCTTCCTCTTGATGTATGTTTAGTAGACTTTGGAAATATTCTTGCCATCTTTGGAGTATCTCCTCTTCGTTGATTATGAGTTCATCATTATTCTTTGATAAGTATAGACACAAAGTTAGGTCTGAAGCCTTTCTTCTCATTTGCCACCGATTTGTAGAATGCTCGACTGTTTGAGTCTTGTCTATTCCTTTCCATTTCCTGATATTGCTGTTTTTCATATTCCCTTTTCTTTTGTCTAATTAGTTTTCTTGCTTCTCGTCTGGATGTTGTATAGCTTTCTTTGTTTTCTGTTGTTTCTTATTGAATCATTCGTTGACGAAACGTTGAATAATAATTTCAATTTGAGACGGTCTAAACCCAAGAACCGTATTATTACCATCTTCAGCATTCTGACAATATGGTAATTCTACAAGAGTATGTTCGAATATAATAACCATACCTCTCGCCACTGTTTATTTCAAACGATTCTGAGACTTGGTTATCTATTCGTACCCTGGATCTACAGTTATTTACGCATACTTTGACGAGGTGGATCAGTTTTTTTGGAATCGAAAATTCTGCCATTGCATTCCACAGTTGACCCCTTTTAATGCTGTCGTATGCTTGTCGGAAGTCGATGAAAATATTGTGGATAGTTCTATTGAATTCCCATCCTTTTTCAAGTAGCTGTCTTATAGTAAAGATCTAATCTATAGTCGGTCTATTTTTCCTGATTCCGGTTTAGTATTCCCCTAGGAAATTTTCTACAAAAGGCGTTAGTCTACTTAATAGGATATTCGATAAGATTTTGTATGCCGTGTTAAGTAGGGAGATTCCTCTATAGTTGAAGCACTTGGTTTTGTTTCCCTTTTTATGTATAGGGATTATTATGCTTTCGTGCCATTTTGCTGGCATGTAAAACCTCCCCTCCGTACTTGACAAATTCGGCCGGTATATTGTCGGAGCCTGGGGATTTTGCGTTCTTTAATTTGTTAATTGCTTGTTCTGTTTCTTTTATTGTTGGGTCCTCTACCAGTGGGTCCACCCCAATATATATATATATATATATATATATATATATATATATATATATATATCCTCTCTATGTTCTTCCTCTTGATGTATGTTTAGTAGACTTTGGAAATATTCTTGCCATCTTTGGAGTATCTCCTCTTCGTTGATTATGAGTTCATCATTATTCTTTGATAAGTATAGACACAAAGTTAGGTCTGAAGCCTTTCTTCTCATTTGCCACCGATTTGTAGAATGCTCGACTGTTTGAGTCTTGTCTATTCCTTTCCATTTCCTGATATTGCTGTTTTTCATATTCCCTTTTCTTTTGTCTAATTAGTTTTCTTGCTTCTCGTCTGGATGTTGTATAGCTTTCTTTGTTTTCTGTTGTTTCTTATTGAATCATTCGTTGACGAAACGTTGAATAATAATTTCAATTTGAGACGGTCTAAACCCAAGAACCGTATTATTACCATCTTCAGCATTCTGACAATATGGTAATTCTACAAGAGTATGTTCGAAGATAATAACCATACCTCTCGCCAATATAATTTTTTCAATTTAAAAATATGGCTCCTGAATCAACAACTTTTTGACAGTGGAAATTTTAAGAAACCAATGCATGAGCTATTCACGTTTATTTCGAGTTTTCTTAAACCTTTTGCAAATGTCCACATTATAAACTTTACTTAATTTATATTAAATTTCACAGGGAGACTTTGTATAGAGGCAACGACAAAATAAAATTCGTTTCTTCTATTAAAAATAGGTAGACAGTTTATTTCGTATAAATTCCATTCTCGTTTCGTCTTTTTCTAAGGGTTTGGAGTACCTTCTAACCCCACCAGTGCAGCTGCAATAAACCAAGAGCGAAATTCACAGAAAACAACTGGGTATATAACATCATCACTGCGTGATGTATCGGCAAGATTTTACATCTGCCAACTTGACACTAGATTGCAAAATATCAAATAACATTTATGTATATACAAGAGAAATGAAAAATTTGAAAAGATAGTGCATCAAAAAAGTTTCTTCCTCTCGGGTATATACACACGATAATATTTACTAAAATTTGGTTAGGACAACTATTTTATTTTAGTGAAAATGGAGTCAACCGAAATTTTGATTCACAAAACAAAACAAAAATCTTGTTAAAAAAGTTCGACTAATTCATTACGTAAGAAAACAAAACCTAAGCTACATTTTTGTTGTTGTTTTTTTTTAATTTTTCTGTGACTTTCCTCTTTGGATGTTGGCTATCACATTGGTCCATATTACTTTATTCACTGCTGCTCTGAACAGACCTGTTGATGTCATTCCAGTCCATGTTCGTAGGTTGCGCAGCCATGATATTCGTCTTCGTCCAGCTGATCTCTGGCCTTCCATCTTTCCCTGCAGGATAAGTTGGAGCAGGCGATATTTCTCATTCCGCATGATATGTCCAAAGTACTCCAATTTTCAGCGTTTGACATTTGTAAGGTATTCCAGTTCTCCACCGATACGTTGTAAAATGTTTTCGTTTGATACGTGGTGTATCCAAGGAACCCTAAGCATGCGGCGGTAGCACCACATCTCAAATGCATCTATACGTTTACATGAAGCATCGGTAAGGGTCCAGGCTTCTGTTCCATATAAGAGAGTTGAGAGTACATAACATTTCAAAATCCTGATCCGCGTATGTATATTGAGGGATAGGTTGCAGAGTATGTTGCGCAGCTTATTAAAAGTACCTCTTGCTTTCTCGATTCGGCTTCTTATTTCTCGAGAGTAGTCCCAGTCCTTATTCAACGTGCAGCCTAGATATGTCATCGTCTCGGCCATTGTGAGAGTTACGTTGTTGGCAGTAAACTGTATATTGCCGACGTCGTTTTTACTGACAATAATCGTTTACGTTACCAAAAATATATTCTTAATAATAGTGATATACAGGGTGAATCACGACAAAGAGTCGTTAACCATATGATTGAAAACTAATGCAAATTGAAATCTTAAAATTTGTATAAAAGAATTTTATTAAACGTTCTGTCTAACAGAGACGAGTTTTGTTGGCGCCGAAAATAGTTCGTATCTATGCAGATATTTTTAAATTTACAGTAACTTTAAAAACTTGTCGAATAAATTAATTCAGACTTGGACTAGAATAATGACCCCGGACGCACAAATGTAAATTTGTCATTTCTTTACACGATGTAAAAAAAGAAGTACAGTTCCTTAAAAAATAAATATGAGTTCCGATGCAAACGAAAATAGACTTTATTTTCATTAGAAGTTTGAAAGACTGCCAAGCTTAATATGTTATATCCAGCAATGGTATGTAAAATGTGGAAGATACGGATGTTCTTATGAATTGGTGTATTTTTAACCGACTTCTAAAAGAAGGAGGTTCTCAATTCGTCGACTATGTATATCACTACATAGTATAAAACAAAGTCGCTTTCTCTGTCCCTATGTCCCTTTGTATGCTTAAATCTTTAAAACTACGCACCGGATTTTGATGCGGTTTTTTTCAATAGATAGAGTGATTCAAGAGGAAGGTTTATATGTATAATAACATCCATTAAATAGTGGAGAAATACTGTTATTTTTGAGGTTTCTAATGTGATGTCGTTAATTATCATATTTTTTTCCGCTTACATTGCAAACGCAGGCTGAACCCTACGAGATTTATCAAAATAATGTACTAATTATTTGTACACATTGAAAAGGTCTACAGAAAACTCCGCGATGGTATATGTCTATCTCTCATGGATATCCCACAATAACATTTTTTTGTCATTTACTTTTTACGACAAATAATGGCAAATTTTGAAGCGATTTTAACCAATACAGCATTAATCCTTATCCAATTAAATAGCTTAAATACATTGTTGATTTAATATAGATCTATAAGGTCCTTTACAGCACAAGATTTAAATGAATATTTTCGAAGATATTACAGATTTAAAATTGCGGGAAGTAGCGCTTGCGGCGGTACTGGCCGACCGGGGCGGCGGCAGCGTGCCTATAAATAGCGCGTCGGAGGCCGATGTAATAATTGTTGTAAAAATAAAATAAATAGTCACAGTTTTTCTGTAGTGTATTTAGTATCAGCATTGCACCCGTGCGAAGCCGGGGCGGGTCGCTAGTTTTTTATATATGTACACCGATTACTCCGGAACGGCGGCAGCGATTTAAATGAAATTTTTTACGTTATATTCAGGAAATTGCTGCGGTGGTCTTATATTTTTTTGGACGAAATTGATGCAGTAAAATCCAAGATGGCGCTGACAATATGGCGGCCAAAAAAATTAATTTTGCCCGATTTTCTCCAAAATTGGTATGGGGGAATTCTCAGGGTCGTACACAACGAATTTGAAATTATTTAAAAAAAATTCAATATGGCGGATCCAATATGGCGGACAAAAAAGTCAATTTTGTTCGATTTTCTCCAAAATTGGTAAGGGGGAGTTTTTGGGGTCACACATAACGAATCTGAAATTACTTTTAAAAAATTCAATGTGGCGTATCCAATATGGCGGATAAAAAATAAATTTTGTCCGATTTTTTTCAAAATTGATATGGATAAGTATTTGGGATCGCACATTACGAGTCTGATATTATTTAAAAAAATAAATAAATGTGGCGAACCCAATATAGCGGATTAAAAATTCTACATCTTTCGAGTTTGTCTAAAATCAGTATTGGGGGATTTTTGTTAGTGTTAATTATGAATTTTAAATATTTTTTGAAAAACTCAATCAGGCGAATTCAATATGGCGTCCTAAAAATTTTACACTTTTTGATTTTCTCCAAAACTGATATAGGAGGTTCTTGAGGGTGTAAGTTATGAATTTAATACTAGACCAAAAATTTTACATTTTTTGATGTTGTTCAAATATGGGACTGAATCGTTTTTGAGGATGTAAATAGTGAATATAAAATTATTTTAAGAAAATCTAATATGTCAGAGGCAATATGACGGTCTAGAAATTTTGAATTTCTGAATTTCATCCAAAATTGGTACTAGGGGGCTTTGAAGGGTTTAGATTTAAATTAGATTAAGACGTTAAAATTATTTTTTTGAAATTCGCATTTTTTCAGATTTGGTATTAGAGGGTTTTCGGGGTCGTGTATTACGAATATGAAGTTAATTTTTACAACTTTTAGGTTGATAAGAAACAATATGAGGGACTGAAAATTTTGCATTTTTCGATTTTATCTAAAATTGATATTGCAGGGTTTTGTGGCGTATAGAATCTCAATATGCTGTATAAAATATACCGGGCTAAGAAATTTACGTCTTAAGTTCTTTAAATATCGATATTGGAAGGTTTTGGGGCCAATATTACCAATCTAAAATTAATTTGAAATTTAAGATATTGGATTTACTATAACTAAATATTTGTTTGACACAATTTCACTGATATTTGGGGAACGATGTTCAAAATACGTTCCTTGTCAAGTCCAAATTGCATTCCGATATCCCCGGAGAACTCCTTTACAATTTTAAGTATTTATTCCAGTTGATTTCTGGTAGCAGTCATCAGTTTAAGATCATCCATGTATAGAAGATGATTGAGTCTTACTACCTCTTAGTTGTTATTTCTAATACTAAAGTCGTATCTGATGGAGTTCAAGCGACGTGATAGTGTGTTTTTGGCATTGCAGAATCACAATGGGCTAAGTGAATTGCCTTGAAATATTTTTCTTCGTATCGGAATTGTGTTAGTTTCGATGGTGTCGCTGGATGGCACTTCCAATTGGATCCCAGTTCTCCAGGCAGATAGATTATTAATCTTATCACTATTGTTGCGGTTTTGTAACACTGTTACATTCTCAAACGCAATGCTCTTAAAACTACGGATTACATTATTTTATAGGACCTTTTTAGCTCTCACATTTTTAATTACAACTACGTAGTTACTACAGGGAGAATATCAAACAACGAAGAATTTCGTAGGTTAGTTTTATCATTAAAAAAGTTAGTTGTACTGGTTTTATTGCACTTATATGTTTCTATGGCCTCTAAAATATTAAGTTTTTTACTTTTGAGTGCGGTATGCAAAATTTGAATACTGTTAGCATCTGAGAAACTGTAGCTTGTTTTTATGAAATGGTTAGCGAAATTTGAATTGTGTTTTTTTTTTTAAAATGCAGTCTTGTGTTCTTTATTGTTTGCATGGAAATTTCTTCCCGTTTGTCCGATTTAACAGCTATTACACTTCAAACAATTTGATCTATAAACTCCTGACTTTTGTAAAGAGGAAATTTTATCTTTGGTAATAAATACGTGTGACAGTTTTTGTAACGATTTGAATGCAATTTTTAAATTCTGCTTTGTTAAGATATACGCTATTATATCTGAAATAAGTCCAATATATGTAAGGGTAGTACATTTAGCTTCATTTTTCTTCAAGTTGGTTGGATATATTCAACTGAGTATAGTTTGTTTTTGCACTTCATAATAACCATTGTTTAATGCGACTCCTTCTATTGTCATAAGTTCTTTTTCCATGTCCGTGTCTATAAAAGAAATAGTCAATTTTCTGTGCGTCATAGACTTGTATGCTGCAAATTAATGAGATACAAGGTGTACTGAGTGTTGTGGGATAGTAGGTTTTCTGTAAATGTGAAAAAAAAATTATTGTATATTTTTATAATGATGATATCTAAGAAAATAATTTTATTCTCTACCTCTTTTTCTATTGTGAATTTTATTTAGTTTTCTATCCAGGCGCGGATCCAAGGGGGGGGCGGTGGGGGCGATCGCCCCCCCCCCCCCAAGAGCTTTGAGTTTAGGAAAATGGACCCGATTTTTCCTCTTATACTATAGTTTATTCAAGAACTAGAGAGAGTAATAAATCTATTTTTACTCTTTTTCTCTTCGCAAACTACCTATGTTCTTTAGTCCGGTGTTTTTAGCAAAATTTGTTAGACACATATATTTTTCATAGGAATGGGTTAGAAATTTTATAATCAAAAATACCGGTCTATAATAATAGACTAAAACGTAGGATTATTCTCTCAAAAAGTTCTAAGTTATAATTTAAATACTTATAAAATATCCATTGTCAAAAATAAAAAAAGTTAAACATATATAAAAAAATAAATTCGTCCATATAATAATAAAATATTTTTAGGGCTATCGGTCATTTTATTATTAATTAAAAACATTTTTAGGGTGTTGGACGTTTCAGTTTTTTTATTTCTTAAACCATCTGCAGAATTACACTTAAACACTAAAAAGGGATTAAAATGTAATTACTTTTTTTTATGTTGTAATTAAAATTAGACCTACTTATTTTTATTTCTATTGTACTGATATCTTGATTTAATTTACTTTTATATATGGAAATACGATAGCCCCAAAAAAATAAGATAAACATGTTAATTTTACACGCTTAAGAAAAAGACACAAACACAATAATAAAATAATAAAAAACTTACGGCTAATTAGAATTAAATATATATAAAATTAAAGAGTGTGACACACTAAAATAAAAATATATAAAATAATTAAAAAACATATAAACAACATTAAACAATAAAATACAACAAAAACAAAAATTTAAATAATAAATTGTGTTTACACTATTAAACATTACGTATCTAATTCCTAATCAAAGTCAGTGAAACTATCTTCGCTAAAATTAATTATAATTGGTTCCTCTATCTCACCGATTATGAGATCGAGTTCTCACATTTTGTTTTATTCTTTTATTATATGGATTTTTCCCAATTTTCCGCAGTAACTTTATCCAAAAAAATCTTTCATAAATTTAGTTAAATTACTAATTTTATTAATTGTGTTATTTCTAGCAACTCTACCTTTTACTTGAGAGAGATATTTACGTCTCCAACGGACAGTTTCGGGACGATTTATAAGAACAGATTTTCTATCTTGTTTTTCCCAGCAAAAATTAAGTACTCTGAGCAATTTCCAGAGATCAGTTCTTTTAATTTCAGGTAAATCGCGATCTTCAATGATTTTAGTTAGAATTTTGTAGATGGTTGGGATCTGCTTCTCATAATAAAATGTATATACAACCCCTTTAATTGCAGTTTTCATCTCTTCTTCCAACGAGGTTTTTCGTCTGTCTGTGATCGAATGTGGCTTGGGAGTACTAAGAATTCCAGCAATTTTTTTCTCCTTCAGTATTCGGTATATAGTAGATTTTCCAACTCCTGTCATGTTGGAACATATCTCAGCAGAGCTTTTAACATTATTATCTAGATATTGATATCTTAAGGCATCATAAACATTCATCGTAATAAGTTTTTCGTTGAGGAAAAAATGCCCTGGTTTAACGATTTTGGAATAAATATAGAGATGAAAGCCATATGTTTTGGGTATCTCACTAATCTCAAATAATATATAAAAACAAGCGCAAACAAGATAAATCACTAAGAAAAAACTGTAAGTTGTACTTTGCTCACTGACAGAAATTAAATTAAACTATCAGAAATTCTATGTTGCAGTAAATTTATAAAATATATTTAAATATAATGAAATATAATTAGATTTACGGCAGTTCTCAGTTACCTGCGGCACTGGAGCAAGTACGTTAGAGGTTTCAGTAACAGTTTTATTACTCTCTCTAGTTCTTGAATAGAGTATAGGAGTCTGTATGCTTGCGATCGCCCCCCCCCCCTCCCAAAAGCTTTGAGTTCAGGAAAATAGAACCCATTCTGCCTTTTATATTAGGAATGAGTATGCTGCGTGCACCCCCCCCCCCGTTGACAACTTGTTGATATCACCGCCCCCCCCCCAAAGAGAGAGACTGGATCCGCCCCTGTTTCTATCTCATTTTAACAATAAAAATAGCAAGTTTAACAAAGTAAACTTGGTTTTATTAATCATATACAGTGTAATATCACAAAGTACACATACTAAGTCATATTTAGGAGTGGGTAAATGTCGTTCAATATTTTATAGTCTGGCATCAAGTTTGCACATATAAATTCTTGTCGATATATAGCAAAGTGGACGAAAAGCGTTTGGGGAGACAACTAGAGTGAAGTTGTTTATTTAATTGCCTTAAAACTTGCTTGTCTTTTTTAGGTGACAAAATCCTCAGATTTGTAATACTATTCAACAAGTTTAGCATTGAAAAAGCGAAGCAAAAACTAGATATGTACTACACCATGCGAACTCTAATACCAGACTTCTATCTAAACGAGCCGTTATGCCCAAGGATGGTGCTACAGAGTAAAATATTCTACTGCGTTCCTTTACCGCAACCAACACCAGATTTCAAACGAATAGTTTACTCCCAATTGAATCCAAATTATGGCCCGGATGTTTTTATCCATCCACAGTTCATGGAGCAAGTAATTAACTTACTTGAACTGTTAATACAAGAAGACCCATGTTATAGTTATCATTATATTTTCGATTGCGTCGGTGTAACTATTGGGCATCTTCCTAAATTCAGCCCAATGGCTCTAAGGAAAGGCTCAATTATTTTAGAGGTATGTATATACCTTCATATGTCCGGGATTACGAACAAAAATAAATATAAAGTATCCAGAAACAACACCAGGGTCTTAGTAAGATTTTATTTGATAAAATAAAGGTAGAAAATCACTTAAAAATTGCCTAATGTTTTCTGGTTACATATAATTTACTTTATTTTTAACAACTATTTTATTTATTTTTGGATAAATCATATTAATTCTAAAAACCTAAAATGAGAATCTACATTTTACTTTTACAGATATGATCAACATGAGGATATAACTTTCCTGAATCGAATAGTATTACACTACGTCTCATAAATAATTTACGAAAAAATTAATTTTAATTTCCGACTAGTGCCCTCTAGTAACAAAATAATTGTATTGCCACACTGTTTGTTAAAGTTTGTGTAAATATCCAATAAAAACTTAATCCATCCAAGAATAGATCAAAAATGAATAAAACATCAAATAAAGAAACCACGGATATTTTGACATTTCTTTAAATGACTTGCTACGTCACGGGAGAGAAAAAGAATTAAAATGAAAACGAATGAATGAAAATTAAATATTTAATGCTTCTGTACAGATGGTTATTTTTTTAGTGTTGATCGCTCCTTCTTTTAGGGCAGTGCCTAGGCTAGCATGTCGAAGATTGGGGGGGGGGTTATATAAATTCAAAGCGCCACCTGTTTTAGGTCCGTCGGTAAGAAGAAGCGATGATGTTATCGAAAACAGGAAACAACTAGATCCCAAAATAAAACACACCGATTCCAAAAACAATTAATATTTATATTTAACAATAAAAAAAAGGATTCTGTTTTACAAACTATGTGAATTTTAATTTAATCTAAATAAATATGCGACTATTTGCTACCTGGATTAGAACAAAAAAAAACAAAGAAACAATGAACAACACTACTGCAAGTATGACGTCATCTGCACCATACGCCAAGTCGGTTTAGATGTAGGTCAGGCCTTAATTTTCACTATCGGCTGAACTGAATAACCTTACTTTTTATGTACAGTATTTTGCACTAACAAATTATCTAGTAGGCCGATTAAGTCTAAAATTATGTTTACTTAAGCCTAATTAAAAATGTTGGACTATTAATATGTGAAGTGATGTTTTAAATTACCTAGTGTATACGTATACTTTCGGTTTACAAGGTATTTTAAATGAAATTGAAAATAAAGTGTCCTGTAATTGCTCGCATAAAGTCTTATTAGTTCCCAATCACAGGGGAAAAAGGAAAGTATACATTAAAACCGGTAATTTCACTGTTTATTATGAAGTTCTAATACCTGAAAGGCAGTTTTGTCATTAAATCAAAACACTTAATGCAAGCTGGATAGCCGATGGTCTCTATGGAGCAGTGGTGTGTAATATGCCGGCTCTGGCATGCAAATCTAATTTTAGGCAGGAAGGCTAAGTCCCAGTATATTAAAAACTGTTTGTGGCATATACCTGATTGTCTTTAAAGGTGCACCAAGTAGTCATAACGATGGTGTGATAGCTTTTTAGGTGAGATCACTTTCACTAAAGTGTACTTAACGAAAAACGAATACAATAAAAACTTTGTTTATCCTCAATATCTGGCAAATGATGCCTTAACGCACTAAACTATAATTTTAACTGCAAACAGGAATAAAAGTAGTATTGTACTCTGAGAAAATCAGCAAAAAAATCTCCGCTTTCTGGGTTTCTGCCAGTTTTCACAACCAAGGCTTGGCCCATACTCTCTCTACTGACGCTTTTTAAAACTCTCAAGAGCGCCAAGAAAAAACAATAGATTAACTAACTACACTCTTGATGAAAGTGGCAAAAATGGAGTGTTTGATACATTTCTAGGCACACTTGATATTTTTTTTTCTTTTTCTTTCTGGATATCTCGTATCATATCGAAAAAACAACAGAAAATTGTACAGTTTGTAGTATCTTTTGTATTGCCTATTTTCATCACAATTTTCAATAAAAATGTTTTGGAGTTCTACTCTTCCAAAACTAATTTCCGAAGCGTTAACGTTTAGTCTTTTTTTTCAGAAAGTTTACTCAAATCGAATTGCATCTATTTATATAGTCAACTTTCCTCAAATTATGGAAACTGTCTTAAATACTGTGATAAAACCGATGTTAAATCCAAAACTTAGAAGTAGGGTAAGTTGGATATTATTATAAATTATATTGTATTTTTTACAACAAATAGAACACATTTTAAAAAAGCACCATATTATCGTATGCCTCAGGTTTCATAATAAACTAAATACACTATTACTAATTTAAAAAGTAAAAACACTCTTATGAATAAAATAAATATGGTATATTCGATTGGATTGGCATGACTAGTCAGTTACCAAAAAAACAGATTAAGATAAAATTGTAGGTGCTCTCACTATAATGTAATATATTGTTTGACTACATGTACAAAAAAAAAATCATATAATGACTGTTTTTTTTCTGTTCACAAGAAAGAATGAGCAAAATACTACCAAAACCATTAAAAAGAGTGAATAATTTTTTTACAGCTATTACAGTTTTTTTTTTAGTTAGAGGAAGACTTAGATTAGTTTAACTGTTTTTTTATGTAAAAATTACTAGATGAAGATGTTCAGAGAACAATTTGGGAATAAATTATGCGGCATAGAATGGCTGACGCCCTCTACAAATGAGAGAACCGAGAATTTCAGGGATAAAATCCACCCTTACAGGGTGTACGAATACAATAGGTACCAACGGGGTTCAGGGGGACAGGGAGAGTTTTCTATTTATTTTTGTTAATAGATTTAAGTGTTTTAAGAAACTTGTTTTGTTTAATTTTATAACAGGAGTCTACGATCAAATGCTGTCGCAGTTGTTTGATATGTTGTTATCTATAAATGATTTTAATTACCCAAAATTATCAGGGAAATTAAAAAAAAATTGAAAATGCCCAGAATAGGAGGCGAAACCTTCTATATGTATACATATATATATATATATATATATATATATATATATATATATATATATATATATATATATATATATATATTATATGTAGGTATGCACCATGAACTTGTTATTTTTATTTTAGATTACAATTCACAGTAACGCAGATATTTTATTTGAAGTTTTCGGCAAATCCAGGATGCCCAAAGACATAGGAGGTGAAGAAAGATCACTAGAAGAGTTAAATGGTATGTAGAGTAAAAAAACTAACCAGGTGCATGTTAGATATGCAATATGTTAAGGTTCCGTAGCAACAGGTGTTATTGTCTTTTTGTAACCTACCAAATTTTATTGCAAAAGATAAAATTGAACACGTTTTAAAGCCATTACAAACAGACGAGTTGTAAGAGTCCTATTTGGCTACAGAACTATAAAAAAAAACACGACTTCTAGTGACATGGCTTTTTCTTTCTCTGTAATTTGAAAATAAGATACAATAATTTCCAATCTTTCAGGTTACTTACTAAAACATTTTGAGGAAATGAAAGACAGATTTGAAGTACTACGAAATCTACGAGTAGATGAATCACTTCGGCCTGAGAAGTTGGTAAATGATGATATTTTAGGATATTATGGAAGTTTTAAGAAAATTAGTTTGGATTAACAGGAATCTTGAAGAGTACTGCACTAAAAATAATTATAATAGATATAAAATTGTGTTTAAAAATAGCAGAAATTACTTGTGCATGGTTAATAACTAAAGAAAAAATAAATTAAGTTTATTTGTGCTAGATTTTTGTTTTCAACGCCCAGAAAACCTTTTAGACACACTAAAACAAAATACATTTTTCGGCCACTTCTAACACCAAATAGTGTCTGAATCCATCCAAATTTATTTCGATTAAAATTAGATATATTTCCATACTGATCCACTTTCAAAGTCAACTTCAGACAGTCAGGGTGTAAAACGGTGTTGTTGATTTCATATTTAATAAAAGATACATTTCTAAGTCTCTACATCATTTTCATTACCATTTAGTCCTTAATTTCACTGATGTATGTTGGTCTATAATAAGCGAATCCAATCATCGTATTTAGGGTTGCTTAAAGGTCCATCCTCGGTAGTAAGTTATCGTAAGCTCTTTTGACTAGAACTAGTAATAAGCACGAAATTAGAAAGAAAAAGACTAATAATAAAAACGCGATTTTCAACCATAGAAGGACTCAAAAGCAGTGAAAGTTGGTGAACTAGAAAAAATAGTAAGAGATAATCGGATTGGTGCCAGAGTAGATGGAGCCTAATATAAGTGGCCTCTCATTCATTTGAAATATACCTTCCAGCACATTGTCAGGATTCGGAATAGAATTTGCTACTTTGGGTTTGTAAGCAAAATCATGGTTTCGCCAAGCGGTCTAATTGGTCTATCATCCCTGAAAATGTTATAATTAGGACATGAGAATCGATGACCCTTTAACCAGGTTTCCTGAATCAAGAGTGTATCGATCTCATGCTTTTCTATGAAGTTGATTATTTCCAACTTCTTGTCTTTAATACCGTTGACGTTAAGAGTAACGATCTTCATTGATGCCGGCATGTGTCATTAGATGTCGCATGCACTGCTGCATCTTTAATGACATAGTACTGAAGGCCTCCATTGAGGCTTGCAAGGTCTGCATCAGTGAATTCATTTGTGCAGGTAAGGAGGAACTCTGGCTAGGACTTTCGAGCTTCCTATTATCCTGAGAGTCACAAGAACTGTGTCTCATAGCTTCTAGCATACCTGTTCCTAAGCCTTAAGTGAATTTTCACTTGAAAACGCCTAGAGATGACTACAGGATATTCAACAGTAAAATTAAGACAACGGAAATTCAACAGATATCTACTACTTCGCGTTTCTTTAGTGTTTTATCAGTCAAATGTGGCAGATGGAAAACTAAGGAGGCAAACATTTTTAAAAAATCGAAAAAGTTTGGGAACCACTGATTTAAATATCCAAAGACAAGCTTATTTGCATTTTTTCTCTTATAATTTCAAGTACTGACTGGTAATTAGCTAGTTTTTAACCAATTAAACAAATTTCCATTATTTTTCAATTATGAATTTAATTATAATTTAACTATATACTATATTTAAACTATTTGCACTGTGCAACGTTAATTTAAGTTTTAACACAGTATTATTATATATTATTTTTATAAAATGTCCAGGGATATTTTAAAAACCGATGAAAAACATTACCACGAACAAATTTTTAAGGATTATGGCAAATCCAAGGAAGACTTGGAAGAGTACATAGATATTTTGAGAAGATGGGCGCTAACACAACCCCATTTTCCTGAAGAACCAAGTAAGTATTATTTTGTAGTTAGAAACGAAAGTAAAGAATCAAGTTTGTAGTATTAGATTCCAGGATTTGAGTGCATTCTCGTATAATTAATGTTATTAACTATTCTGTATTTCTAGCTTATCGAACTTTGAGATTTCCTATACTTTACAATAAATTTAGCATAGAAACAGCCAAACAAAGACTAGATATGTTTTATACTGTTAGAAATCTAATGCCAGAGATATGCGGAAAACACCCATTATCACCTGAAATGATATTGCAAAGCAAAATTACGTAAGTACACATTAGCTACTGTTATGCAATAGCACGTCTTTATTCTTTTAATTTTGTAGCTGTGCAGGTTTCAGCTTCATATAAAACTACTAAGACTCCTGAAATATTATTTGAGTGCCGAATTTTGCTCTCCATGCAGATTAAAACTCATTTATTTAGTAGATGTAGTAGTAGATGAGTGAACTTTATTCATGAGAGGTGTATTTCTCGCAACTATTTTTGTACAAACAACTGCCATACCTCAATGTGCTATGACATTAATGTGTTCCATATTTATTTATTTATTTATATATATATATATATATATATATATATATATATATATATATATATATATATATATATATATATATATATATATATATACAGGGTGATTCAAAAATCGATCACGAAACTTAAGGGGGTGATTCTACTTGACAAAATAAGGGTAGAGCTTCATATAATTTTTTTTCAAAATGTCATTCGTTTTCGAGTTACAAGCCGTCCAAGTTCAAGTTTTTATTTTTTGTTTTTTGAATTACTCGCTTACAGGAAAACCGATTTGACTAATATTTGAAAGATAGGCTAAGTCTTCTGCGCTTCATCATTTTAGTAACAATTCACATTGATTGTTTGCCGCTAGAGGGCACTTTACCTACATTGAAAATTGTTTTTTTGTCATAATTTTTTAGTGTTGACAGCTACAGTAGTTTTTGGCATAATTTCTGAAAGACTGATGCCAGGCCTTTAAAAAAGGTGCTCTTTATTTACATCGCTAAACCCAACGGTTTAGACGTAAATCACCCTTAAAAATTAAGTGGTAAATTTACTTTTCTCATTTCATTACCACCAGCTACCAGGTAAATAGCTATCAAAGTATACTAGAGCTGTCAGTTTAACATCAAATAAATTCGCTTTTTAAACTATTTAATTTATAATCTTAAAATAACTAAGAATGGCTAATCACCAATATTCAAATATCGAATATTGTGATATCCATTTTTGTTATGGAAAGGCTTGCGGAATGTGGTTCTTTTAAAAGTTATAATGGAAATAGGGGAAGACCTAGAACTGCTAGAAACGTGCAACAAGAAGAAAGAGTGCTTGAAATTATTGAAGATAATCCAGGTATTAGTACTAGAAAAATTGGGAATGAAGTGCGGCTCTGTCAGGCTAGTTCATGGAGGATACTAAGAGAAGAACAACTCTACCCGTTTCATTCAAAAAAGGTGCAGGCTCTTTATGACGATGATCGGCCGAGACGGTTGGAAATGTGCAATCAGATCCTAGCTAAGTATGAACACGATAATCGATTAATTGGCGTCATATTATTCACTGACGAAGCTGGTTTCACTCGTGATGGCATAACAAAGCTACACAACATCCACACATATGCTTACGAGAACCCAAACAATGTGATAGAAACGAAACATCAGCGTAGATTTTCACTAAATGTGTGGGCAGGGATAATAGGAGATTACCTTATTGGTCCTCATTTCTTTGATGGCCCATTAACTGGTGACGTATACTTAGATTTTATCCAAAATCGTCTCCCATTGTATCTGGAAGATGTGCCATTGGAAGTAAGGGCCAACATGTGGATCCTCCAAGACGGAGCTCCGCCCCACTTTAGTATACGTGTCCGACAGTATTTGAATGCAACGTATCCTGAGCGATGGATAGGACGAAGTGGACCATTGGCATGGGCAGCGAGGTCACCAGACCTTAATCCTATGGATTTTTTCTTTTGGGGTCATTTGAAACAATTGGTGTACGATATTCCAGTAATCAACGTCGAGGATCTTCGCTTCAGGATAATCGAAAAGTGCCAAATTATTAAAGAAACACCAGAAATTTTTCATCGAGTTAGGCGACATTTTTTGAAGAGTGTTAGGAAATGTATTGAAGAAAATGGGGGACATTTTGAGAATCTTTTTTAGTTTGTTTAGTACTGTTTCATTAATTTTTATCAATTAAATGTATATCGCAATAATCCATAATATGAATATTTACTGATTAGCCATTATTAGTTATTTTAAGATTATAAATTAAATAGTTTAAAAAGCGAATTTATTTGATGTTAAACTGACAGCTCTAGTATACTTTGATAGCTATTTACCTGGTAGCTGGTGGTAATGAAATGAGAAAAGTAAATTTACCACTTAATTTTTAAGGGTGATTTACGTCTAAACCGTTGGGTTCAGCGATGTAAATAAAGAGCACCTTTTTTAAAGGCCTGGCATCAGTCTTTCAGAAATTATGCCAAAAACTACTGTAGCTGTCAACACTAAAAAATTATGACAAAAAAACAATTTTCAATGTAGGTAAAGTGCCCTCTAGCGGCAAACAATCAATGTGAATTGTTACTAAAATGATGAAGCGCAGAAGACTTAGCCTATCTTTCAAATATTAGTCAAATCGGTGTTCCTGTAAGCGAGTAATTCAAAAAACAAAAAATAAAAACTTGAACTTGGACGGCTTGTAACTCGAAAACGAATGACATTTTGAAAAAAAATTATATGAAGCTCTACCCTTATTTTGTCAAGTAGAATCACCCCCTTAAGTTTCGTGATCGATTTTTGAATCACCTTGTATATATATATATATATATATATATATATATATATATATATATATATATATATATATATATATAGATATATATATATATATATATATATATATATATATACCATTCGATGACGCTCTTTCTGTAATAAAAAACAAATACAAATCTGCCAAAATATATCATCGAACTAGCTAAACACTGACTCAACAACACCTATTTTACTTATGAAGGTCAGCAATATAAATAAATTGAAGGGTCCCCTACGGGATACAGACTTCCTCACACCAAATACCGTTGTGGCTGCGTTACGTAGATGCCACGTTCGTTATCTGGCAATATAAAGAATAAAATCTCAACATTTTCCTGAACCATATAAACAGTATACATTCAAAAATTAAATTCACCGTGGAAATAGAACAGGAAAGGAAACTACCTTGTCTAGATATCCTAATAAAAAGAAAGGAAGATAGCTTTCTGTCACACACTGCCTACAGAAACCCCACTTACACCAACAGATACCTCAATTATTTGCCATAGTGATATCACTTGCGTTTCGATCTCAGTCCTTGGCAAACCAAGAAATGGACGTACTGCAAAACACCCTAACAAAAAAGGATACATTGACAAGGCTCAAAAAAAAACGCTTGACCTCAAGAAAAACATAAGAACCAAGAGAAGATCCCCAAAGCTTTTGTTTTGTGCATTTTTTTCTTACGTAGGTCAAACCAACCACAAAATAAGCACCAGAAGATACTAACATATAAACACTGTCAAGCAAAAACAATTTTTTCTACACTGGTCCAACACTAGTTAAACACAGGACATAAAATTAACTTTTCAATGACAAAAATGCTATTAAGATGTGAAAATCTGTCGATAAGAGTAATAGAGAAAGCTATCGAAATTGCAAAGCGACCCAATAATTTAGACAATCGAAACGATAGTCAGGGGTTGCCTAATACTTGCAAAAACTAACTAACGAAACATCGACTAGTACTAGGTAGTAAAGAACGAGATCATAATTCGGCGACACGATCTCAAACACTGGCAACAGTGTCGATAACACGTAGCAAAACTTGCAACCTGATTAACCAAAACCATCCAACCAATAAGCATGTTCCATCAGCACACAAAACTCGCCGCACCAGAGTCGCAGAAGTAAGTTTGCCCACAGACGCCGCACAATGAGCTTTGAAAAATTATAAATAAAATAATGAGATTTCAGTGCCCTACAGTCTTGAGAAGGACTCGGCACACACATATGGGATACCAGAAAACCTTCGATTGAAGTGTTAGGATTTAACTGAATATTTTGATTTATTCAGGTCATTTCAGATTTTTTATGAGTGTACTATCTTGTTAAGTCTGACGCGATCCCAGGAGGGGTCGCGGAGGTCCCGCCAAATCCACACGGACAGCCTCATCAGACCAGAACGAACTGTGAGAGAAGGGATTGAACATGTTTAAATAAATTACTTTTTTCCTCTTAAATTGGAATGTTTTTGAATAAAAATACAAAAATCACGGATGGCCAAGCTTTTATATACTTAATATACGAAAAAAAATAAGTATATGGAATATGAGTTGAATAAGAACTTGGCCAATATTTACTTTAAATATTTTTTATTAATTAGACGAGAGCTCTTATGGTACGTTTAATGTTCTTAGATCCGTTAATGATGTTACCATCAGGTGAGCAAAAAACAACAATATCATAATTAAAAACAAAGATATGAATTATCAAAAATTACAGATAAAGGAAATGATATAAATTAAAAAAGATAAAAGCACTTTAACGATAGAACGGATATAGGAAATTTGAGCCACATTTACATCAGCCTAATTTAAAGAAAAATAGTAAGTATTCGATCCTGTTAATAAATCAAAAATTGAATATCCTCTTAAACATAAAATTAAATGTATGCTTTCTTTCGGGTTTTTTTTTGATCCATTGTTAAAATATAAAAAATGAAACATTGTAAATATGTTTGTAAATGAATGTTTTTAATTGTATAAAAAATATTTTTAGGAAGATTAATAAATAATAAAAAAAAAAAAAATTTTGAAGATGCCTTAAATAAAGGGCGAAACGTCAAATTGTTTTTAATTTTTTTGTTAAATAAAGAACTAAACCCAAGAAAAGACAAAATAAAAATAAAGCGATATAATCTATGGTTCAGGAATCTGGAAAATATAATGTCTATATATATATATATATATATATATATATATATATATATATATATATATATATATATAGTATAGGAATTAATTTTTCTTGAACCATTAAATATATTTTTAGTTGGTTATTTTCTTGGGAATATGGTTCATTTTATATTGAAACTACATATATAAAGTAGTCATACTTATTGTATATATATATTTTTTTATTTTTCAGGACGTTTCAATTCTTTCGAATCTTTTTCAACTGACGGTTTCGGCGAATGCATTAAGAACAGAGATTTTTGTTTAAAACAAAAATTAATTACATCATAAACCAATTATAATCACTCACTCTTTTGTGTATTCACTTTTCAAAAGTATTTTTAACAGTCCTTGATATGAGCTGGTAGGATCAGCTTTAACTTCTTTACATGCGTTGGTGTCATTGAGTAATTGCATGATTTTTGCATCGTAATCCGAGTTTTTCATAATAACTGTTTTGTTTGATTTGTCGGGTTGTAAAACAATTAAATCTGGATTGTCTCTTAGAAATTTTTTGGTTTTGTTGACATTTTTTTTTTGATAATGCTGTTGTCAGTTTTATTTTGATTGGAATTATGGGAATTGTTATTTTTAGCCTTGAAATTTGTTAATATGTTACAACACACTGCCCTGATTTCATTTTTGACATCTGTATTTTTATTGTTGATAGTCATTTCAATATTTGTAATAATTTCTGGGATAGGCACGTGTTTTGGGTCGGTAATTGGTGTGGCAAAATTTGGCTCTAGGGAGAGAATTTCACGAACATAACTAGGAAGTTCGATATCTGTCAAATTTTCAATCCAGTTATTTGTGTCAATTAGTGCATGTTTCACAATTGGTTTTTGTTTTTTAATTAGTGATGTTATTTTTTTAATATTATTTTTTTGGATATTTATGAATTTTTTTCAAATTTACGTTTTTCTTTGTTTAAGAATGTGTTAAATAAATCTGGTCTAAGAATTTATTTTATTTTATTGGAAGAGGTAATTATTTCCTTGTCTAGGTTTTGTCTAGGACTGTTAAAAATACTTTTGAAAAGTGAATACACAAAAGAGTGAGTGATTATTATTGGTTTATGATGTAATTAATTTTTGTTTAAAACAAAAATCTCTGTTCTTAATGCATTCGCCGAAACCGTCAGTTGAAAAAGATTCGAAAGAATCGGAACGTCCTGAAAAATAAAAAAATATATATATACAATAAGTATGACTACTTTATATATGTAGTTTCAATATAAAATGAACCATATTCCCAAGAAAATAACCAACTAAATATATACATATATATATATATATATATATATATATATATATATATATATATATATATATATATATATTGAGATGTCGTTTACAATGGATATGCTTGTCCTGTTCCGGTATTTACAGGTTTTTTGCACATCCTCTCGCTATTTAAAATCTTATGTCTTGGTCTCAGCCTTGAATTTATTTTATTAAGCGATTTTGTATAATTTTTCTGGTTTTACATTTTTTTCAAACCGTGCTAAGCTCTTTTAAATTTATAGAGTTAATGTTTTTTTATATGTGATTTTTTCTACGATATTTATAATTTTTCAGGGTTCTATGTAGTATTGTAGCTACATTTTTTTAGCTATACTGCTATACAGTCTTACTTTATCTTTATCTCTGCATTCCAATCAATCAAATACACTTCTTTGTTACTCGTTTCCATTGTTTTTCAAGCATGTTTCTTTCATCCCTATAACATCACGAGAACATCGTTGAAACTAAGACTGAAATAAATTATTTTAATAAAAAACCAAACCGACCTCAACTTTTTATTAATTATTTATATGTTTTCATTTTTAAGGTATTGTGTACCTCTACCTAAGGTCACACACGATTTCAGAAGAATATTCTACATGCAGTTTAATCCGAATTACGGTCCCAAAGATTTCAATTACGAACATTTTACAGCGCACACCGTGAACGTCCAGCAGCTTCTCATGGAAGCGGACCAGTGCTTTAGTTTCCATTGTATTTTTGATTGCAAAGGTTTTCAAACTGGACATTTACCAAAGATTGATCTTATGTATTTAAAGAAATCGTTTATTATTCAGGAAGTATGAATATAGCTCTAGCAGTACAGGCTACGACTCAAAATTACCATTACAGAGATCTACAAAGAATGGGGTCATGATTGTTGTTAGGCCGCTGGGGATCATTTTTGAAGTAATTTGATGCGTAGAGTCCGAATCCGAGGCCCATCACGTCAGAATTTTGAAGCTATGTGCAGTTTGCACATAGCTTTTCTTTCTGTCCTTTCTTTTCTAGGTGTAAAATTTTAATTTGTCATTAAAATTTTGGTTTGTTTGAATCCATTTTTTTACCTAGATTATACGCAAATAGCAGTCATTTATAGAAATAAAGAATAATTTGACTATTTTACATTATTACGCCTAGAAATGTTATCGGTTTTTTGGTGTGCTATTTTGACGCAATCCAAGCTAATCTATTGAAGTGTATATCGAGTTGCCTATCTTTAGATTTGGAAATGGATTCCGTCTCATAAGCTTCATCTAGGTTGCAAGTCGACTTGCAAACCCGTGTTTATTTTGCCCCACAAAATATCTTTTTACTAGAAAAATTTCTCTTATGCAACTCACTGGACGTGTATTTTAACTTTTGCTTCCAGTCGCGCGTGGTGCTGTCAGTATCAAGTTAAAGTTTCTTCAAGCAGCAATTAAACCATTCCTTTAGTTCAAGTTAGAATACAACCGTGGTATCTACTGTGCCCGTATTTCTATGCGTGATGTCTTCTGCACCGGTATTTTAATTTTGGGAAAGTGACTATATTTTTACTTTGACCAAGATATTTTGTTACATTTTAAAAAGGTTAAAAATGTTTGGAGAGAAAAAGAATATCCAAAGTTAAGTGCTCTGTCTCAAAATGTCCAGACAAATATAGCGACATAAGCTCGATTATCCTGCCGAGTTTTCTCGAGAAGCAACAGAAATTTGTGATATAATTATTTGCCAAACAAAAGAACGATTTAGCTTTACAGGTCACTTGGTAGCAGCAGGCGCAGATTCAAGGGGGTGGACGGTGGGAGCTATCCCCCCCTCCACGAGCTTTGAGTTCTTATCCTATAGTTTATTCAAGAATTAGAGAGAGTAATAAATCATTTTATACCCATTTTTTTCTTTGCAAACTACCTGCGTTCTTTAGTCCGGTGTCTTGGGCAAAATCTGGTAGACACATATATTTTTCATAGGAATGGGTTAGAAATTTTATAATCAAAAATATCGGTATATAATAATGGATTATTTGGGTTGGATAACAATAGATATTAGGATGTATGAAGTGTTAAAAAGGATTTTAATCCTTGTCATAGCCGTCGGAAGGAGATAGAATATTATTTCGGTAATAAACTTAAAATAAAAAGTTTTTATAATATTATTTTATTTCTTATGGTTTCTTAATAATTCACATACATTGGAAAATATAGAAAATTTTGACATATTTAACGCAAATCACAACTGTATTTTTATTATTTTTAATTTTGGCATAGAAACCGTTTTAGGCAAATTCAGGCTTAAACGTAGCCTTTTACTCTCAAAAAATTCTAAGTTATAATTTAAATACTTACAAAAATATAAGAAGTTAAACATATATAAAAAAATAAATTCGTCCATATAATATTATTTTTTTGGGGCTATCGGTCATTTTATTATTAATTAAAAACATTTTTAGGACATTTGACGTTTAAGTTTATTTATTTTTTAAACCATCGGCAGAATTACAATTAAACACTAAAAAGGGATTCAAATGTAATTAATTTTTATATATTACAGAAAATTTAAATTATAAATTGTGTTTACGCTGGTAAACATTACGTATCTAATTCGTAATCAAAGTCAGTGATGTTATCCTCACTCAAATCACTACATAGTATAAAACAAAGTCGCTTTCTCTGTCCCTATGTCCCTTTGTATGCTTAAATCATTAAAACTACGCACCGGATTTTGATGCGGTTTTTTTCAATAGATAGAGTGATTCAAGAGGAAGGTTTATATGTATAATAACATCCATTAAATAGTGGAGAAATACTGTTATTTTTGAGGTTTCTAATGTGATGTCGTTAATTATCATATTTTTTTCCGCTTACATTGCAAACGCAGGCTGAATCCTACGAGATTTATCAAAATAATGTACTAATTATGTGTACACATTGAAAAGGTCTACAGAAAACTCCGCGATGGTATATGTCTATCTCTCATGGATATCCCACAATAACATTTTTTTGTCATTTACTTTTTACGACAAATAATGGCAAATTTTGAAGCGATTTTAACCAATACAGCATTAATCCTTATCCAATTAAATAGCTTAAATACATTGTTGATTTAATATAGATCTATATGGTCCTTAACAGCACAAGATTTAAATGAATATTTTCGAAGATATTACAGATTTAAAATTGCGGGAAGTAGCGCTTGCGGCGGTACTGGCCGACCGGGGCGGCGGCAGCGTGCCTATAAATAGCGCGTCGGAGGCCGATGTAATAATTGTTGTAAAAATAAAATAAATAGTCACAGTTTTTCTGTAGTGTATTTAGTATCAGCATTGCACCCGTGCGAAGCCGGGGCGGGTCGCTAGTTAATTATAATTGGTTCCTCTATCTCACCGATGATGAGATCGAGTTTCCACATTTTCTTTTATTCTTTAATTATATGGATTTTTCCCAATTTTCTGCAGTAACTTTATTCAAAAAAACTTTCAAAAGTTCAGTTAAATTGCTAATTTTGTAAGTTGTGTTATTTCTAGTAACTCTACCTTTTACTTTAGAGAGAAATTTCTTTCTCCAAATGGACTATAAGAATAGATTTCCTATCTGGTTTTTCCCAGTAAAAATTAAAAAAATCTCTTAGCAATTTTCAAAGCTCAGTTCTTTTCCAGGTAAATCCCGATCTTCATTGATTTTAGTCAGAATTTTGTTGATGATAGGGATCTGCTTCTCATAATAAAATGTATGTACAGGGTGAGTCAACGATTGGATGAAGTAGGTTTGTGCCTTTTCGGTGAAATTAACAAAGAAACTATATTTATTGTTTGATACAGTTTATTTTTACGCAGATTTTAAAAATATTTACGACTCTACAGGGTGAGCCAAAAAACTAGGACAGCATAAAGTTGTATTTTTTTAAATAGAACACCCTATATACGAATCGTATTTTCGATTTAGCTTATAATTTTAAATCTTTTTTATTAAGGGTTTACTATAACAAAACTTTATAGTTTCTAAGATAATTAAGTTTAAAGAAAAAAAGTCACATTTTCAAGCATCAATTCAATCCTAAATAACGTTTTCAATTTTGTGACAAATATATTCAAATTTGGAATTTAGCAAGGCCAAGGACAAGTTAACATAATTTTTACCTAATATTTGCAATAAAAGCTACAGGGTGTTGAACACATCGGCTCAAATTTGAACAAGTTTAAATGAATAAATATCTTTTTTTTTAAATGGTACACCCTGTATATTTTCATGTTATTTAATAGAGTAATAAAAACCCTAAAAGTTTTGTTCAATATATCCTATACCTATTTATAATAGTTTTTGAGATATTTCAGTTTTTCTTATTTTCCATACTTTTTTACAGAAATAGTCTTCATTATCATAGTAGCCATGTAAAATAATAAAAAGAAACTACAGAAACAAACAGAATGTGGTTAAATATGATGAAATACATTATTCGTTATATTACAACGGCAATAGTTTAATTAAACATAATGTGAAAAAATTAACACAACAATAACGACAAGGCAAATATATATTTACTTTTATACTAAATTGAAACAAAAAAATGACCTATTAAATACTGAGATTAATTATTTCTTTTTAATAAGTGTTAGAATAAACGACCCTCTTGTGCAATGCACAAATTTAGTCTTTTTTGCAGATTTTCTCGGACCCTGGACAAAATTAGTGGCGTTATTGTTCTACAGGTATCCCTAATCCTGTTTCGCATCTCTTCCACTGTTGTTGGTGGATTAACATACACCTTATTTTTAATATAACCCCATAGGAAGAAATCTAATGGGGTGATGTCGCAACACCTTGGTGGCCACTCAATGAAACCCCCACGTCCAATCCATTTTTGCGGATATCGTTGGTCCAAAAACGCACGAACTTCACGATGGTAATGCGGAGGCGCACCATCGTGAACCACATACTGTCGAGCTCATCCCTATCGAGACCTTGAAGCAGTTGGGGTAGTTCTTCTTGTAGAAAGTTCAGGTAACTATGGCCATTTAGTGGTTCATTAAAAAAGTGGGGTCCAATAATTCGATTATGATGAATACCACACCAAACATTTAATGACCAGTGGTTTTGATGTTGCACCTCTCTAATCCAAAATGGGTTTTCTGTGGCATAATAATGCATGTTGCGTCTATTTACGGCACCGTTACTTCTAAAAGTAGCTTCATCACTAAACATTACCTTGCATAATAAATTTGGATTTATTGTACGACGAAAGTTTACACGACTTTCAAAATCCTGTCCATGCAATTCTTGGTGTAATTCCATGTGATATGGATGATACCTATATTTCTTGGTAGTACGATTAGCGGTGGATTGTGATGTTTCACATAATGCTGCTAACTGACGGCTACCAATATAAGGATTTTCCTGAACATTTAACAATACTTGTAGTTCTTTTTCTTCGTTAGTTACTGGTTTGTTGACCACTTTACGTTTTGGATAATCAACAGTACCAGAAGAATCAAATCTTTGCATTAAGTTTTGAAAAGTATGGGTATTAGGCTGGCGTCGATCAGGATACTTCATTTTGTAAATTTTTTGAGCAAGAAGGCAATTTTTTTGAGCCTCTCCTATTGTATAAATCATATCTATTAACTCATTCTTTGGAAAATTCATTTTACAATATAAGATTAATGCAAAAAAAAAACCAAACTACACTACATAAAAACCAAAAGAAGCGATTGCGGTTATAAATTTGACACACAGAAAAATGTTCTTTTACATTGTTTTTGCCATGGCTACTATGATAATGAAGATTATTTCTGTAAAAAAGTATGGAAAATAAGAAAAACTGAAATATCTCAAAAACTATTATAAATAGGTATAGGATATATTGAACAAAACTTTTAGGGTTTTTATTACTCTATTGAATAACATGAAAATATACAGGGTGTACCATTTAAAAAAAAAAAGATATTTATCCATTTAAACTTGTTCAAATTTGAGCCGATGTGTTCAACACCCTGTAGCTTTTATTGCAAATATTAGGTAAAAATTATGTTAACTTGTCCTTGGCCTTGCATAATTCCAAATTTGAATATATTTGTCACAAAATTGAAAAAGTTATTTAGGATTGAATTGATGCTTGAAAATGTGACTTTTTTTCTTTAAACTTAATTATCTCAGAAACTATAAAGTTTTGTTATAGTAAACCCTTAATAAAAAAGATTTAAAATTATAAGCTAAATCGAAAATACGATTCGTATATAGGGTGTTCTATTTAAAAAAATACAACTTTATGCTGTCCTAGTTTTTTGGCTCACCCTGTAGAGTCCTAAATATTTTTAAAATCTGCGTAAAAATAAACTGTATCAAACAATAAATATAGTTTCTTTGTTAATTTCACCGAAAAGGCACAAACCTACTTCATCCAATCGTTGACTCACCCTGTACAACTCCTTTTATTGCAGTTTACATCTCTTTTTCCAACGAGGTTTTTCGTTTGCCTGTGATCGAAAGTGGCTTGGGAGTACTAACAATTCCAGTCGTTTTTTTCTACTTCAGTATTCGGTACATAGTAGATTTTCCAACTTCTGTCATGTTGGAACACATCTCAACAGAGCTTTTGACATTATTATCTAGATCTTAATCCATCATAAACATTCATCGTAATAAGTTTTTCGTTGACGAAAAAATGCCTTGGTTTAACGATTTTAGAATAGATATAGATGTGGAAGCCATACTTTTTGGGTATCTCACTAATCTCAAATAACATAAAAAAAAAACAAGTTAAATCACTAAGGACACACTGTAAGGTGTACTTTGCTCACTGACATAAATTAAATTGAACTATCAAAAATTTTATTGTTGCTGTAAATTTATAAAAGCTTATAATATTTAAATAAAATTAAATATAATTAGATATACGGCAGTGTTTAGTTACCTGCGGCACTGGAGCAGCGTGTTGGAGGTTTCGGTAACAGTTTTATTACTCTCTCTAGTTCTTGATTACAGTATAGGAATGTGTAAGTTTGCAATCGTCCGTCCCCTTCCCAAGAGCTTTGAGTTCAGAAAAATAGAACCTATTTTTCTTGTTATATTAGAAATGTGTATGCTGCTCGCATCCTTCCCCCCTGTCCGCAACTTGTTTTTTCTTGTGATCGCCCCCCATCCCTCCAAAAGCTTTAAATTCAGAAAAATCGGCCCGACCCTGCCTTTTACACTAAAAATGGAAATGTTGCTGGTATCTGCCCCCCCCCCCGTTGACAACTTGTTTTCGCTTACCATACTGTACATTTGTGATATCACCGCCCTCTCCAAAGAGAGTGGTTGGATCCGCTCCTGGGTAGCAGCCAGTTTTTTTTAGAATAGCATGTCGAAACATAATAATCAATAATAAACATCACAGATCTCAAAATTCTGACATGATAAGCCAATTCTGACCACGGATTTCGATTATACGCAGCAAATTACATACTTCGGAAATGACCCCTAGCTATCCCACAACAGAACCTTGTAAACCAGTGTTGTCAGTTTTACCACTTTTTAACATTTCCTTTCGGCATTTTAGTCTCTCTATATGAATCGTATTCTGTGTTGCTAGACATAAGATTAATAATTTGTAAAAAAATATATAAAAAATTTTTACATCCTTTATCTCGAAAAAATCTTATATAATTTTTATTTTTAGGATATATATATATATATATATATATATATATATATATATATATATATATATATAATAAAATAGAATAAAATATTGGCGAAGCGGACGTGAAAATTTGTCAATCTGTCGCTGTCGCCGTCTGTCGGACCCAGAGTTTTTCCATATTTTGAAGTGCTCCGCACTTTTTAACACGAGAATCATGTAGATTGACAAATTTTCACGTCCGCTTCGCCAATATTTTATTCTATTTTATTTTAACTTACACGGACAAAAACTTATCTACTTATATATATATATATATATATATATATATATATATATATATATATATATATAAATATATATATATATATATATATATATATATATATATATATATATATATATATCATAATATTTATTTTTTTAGAAAGTCGTCTCAGAGCGGATTGTCTCAATACATTTTGTAAATTTTCCCCCATTTTTGGAAAACTTTTTCAACACTGTTGTTAAACCTATAATAAGCCCCAAACTTAGGAACAGAGTAAGAATGCTTACCTTACTATTAAAAGTAAATTGTTGCAATGTTCAACATTTTTAACCCGTTAGATTAAAATATGCAGTACTACAGAGATTTTGCTGCAGGATTTTGGTAAAGATTATATGCCTAAAGATATTGGGGGCGACGAAAGTTCTCTGGCAGAATTAAATGGTAAGCGATATAAAATTTTCTTGTACTTATAAAGGATGTATTTTATAGAGGTATAGAACTTTTAAATGGAATAAAACAAAGATGAATTTTTTAAATTGACATGAAATTTACTTTATTCGAAAGATGACCTTCTGGCATTATAATTTAAATATGACTTCTGGCATATGACCGCCACGGCTGGCTCGGACGTAGTCTAATCTGGAGGTCCAATTTTCGAAGACTTTTTCCAACATTTGTGGCCGTATATCGGCAATAACGCGGCGAATGTTGTCCTCCAAGTGATCAATCGTTTCGGGCTTATCGGCGTAGACTAGCGACTTCACATATCCCCACAGAAAATAGTCTAGCGGCGTTAAGTCGCACGATCTTGGAGCCCAATTCACGGGTCCGAAATGTGAAACTATGCGGTTACCAAACGTTTCCTTCAATAAATCAATTGTGGCACGAGCTGTGTGACATGTTGCGCCGTCTTGTTGAAACCACAGCTCCTGCACATCATGGTTGTTCAATTGATGAACGAAAAAGTCAGTAATCATGGCTCTATAGCGGTCACCATTGACTGTAACGTTCTGACCAGCATCGTTTTTAAAGAAGTACGGACCAATGATTCCACCAGCCCATAAAGCACACCAAACAGTCAGTTTTTCTGGATGTAACGGTGTCTCAACATACACTTGAGGATTTTCATCACTCCAAATACGGCAGTTTTGTTTATTGACGTATCTATTCAAACAAAAGTGAGCTTCATCGCTAAACAAAATTCGCTTATGAAAATCGGGATCAACGGCAATCTTGTTTTGGGCCCATTCACCGAATCTACGCCTTGTTAAGTGATCGTGTGGCTTCAATTTTTGCACGAGTTGGATTTTGTAAGCACGCAAACCAAGATCTTTCCGCAAAATCTTCCATAAAGTGAATGGACACATATCCAATTCCTGTGCGGATATACTGATTCCTCTACGCTACGCTCCACAGCAGCAATGGCTTGGTCTGTACGCACTGTACGACGTCTCTGTGGATGCGTATTATCATTTAGAGTAAACGTGGTGCGAAAACGTTCCATAGTTAATCGAATTAATTGCTCTGATGGACGATTATGTTGACCGTAAAATGGACGTAGTGCGCGATACGTATTTCGAACAGAACCATGATTTTCAAAATAAATTTGCACAATTTCGAAGCGTTGTTCAGGCGACAGTCTATTCATGTTGAAATGCCAAACCAAACTAAACATAAATCACTTGACAGCTGACAAAATGGCCGTCAGTTAAAAAAGTGTTGCCAACTTAAAGTTCTATACCTCTATAAAAAAAACACCTTTTATTTTGGAGCATCGATTTTTATTAAAGACAAAAAATGTTAATTAAATTAAAATATTTTCTTCTTCTTCTTCTTCGTGTTAGACTATTAAGTTTGTTACTACAATATTATTTCTTTTTTAGAACTATTGTTAAAGAAGTTTCATGAATACAAAGAAAGATTCGACGAACTTCAGTCACTTAAAATGGATGAATCGTTGCGCCCTTCTAAGTTGGTCAATGATGATATTTTCGGTTTCTATGGAAATTTTAGAAAATTAAATGTAGATTAAAAATATAGATAGACGGCAAAAAATGGTTTATCACTTATTTTTGCTTATAATTACTGTTAGTTCAATTAATATACAATCGTATGTAGATATTTAAGATAAAAATAACTATAATAGATTAAGCAAACATATTAATAATATGCAATTCTAACAATAAAATAATTTGGTCAAATTTACTACCATTTTGTAACAAGATTGTAACCTTATTTTGCAATATATTTTTTTTATTAAGACACGTCTTGAATCACAATAACAACATGGGATATTCACGGTACAGAAACAGTACCAGGTCATTGTCTTAGTTTAACGCTTCTTGTCAAGGAAAACTATTAAAGGCATGCAAAAATGTAAAGGCTTGCTTCAAAAATAACAACGATATCTTAATGAATTTTAATTAATAAAGAAAATCCAACACTTTTATTCTCTCTCTCTCTCTCTCTCTCTCTCTCTCTCTATATATATATATATATATATATATATATATATATATATATATATATATATATATATATATATATATATATATGTAATCGAAGGTTTTCGGGCATCCCGTGTATGGGCTGAGTCCCTCAGGACTGTAAGGCAGCTGACGTTTCGGTGAAATCTCATTCACCATTTTCAAAGCTCACTGTATGGCGTCTACGACCGAATGAATTCGCTCGTAGACGCCATACAGTGAGCTTTGAAAATGGTGAATGAGATTTCACCGAAACGTCAGCTGCCTTACAGTCCTGAGAGGGACTCAGCTATTCTCACGGGTGTGATGTGTAATCGAAGGTCTTCGGGTATCCCGTTTATATGCTGAGTCCCTCTCAGGACAGCTGACGTTTCGGTGAAATCTCATTCACCATTTTCAAAGCTCACTGTATAGCGTTTACGAGCGAACTTGGGTTGTAGAAATCAGGAAATTTCTATGGATGTATTAATTTATATTTCTTGAATTTGAAAATATTTACTGGGATACTTATTAGATTTATTATTCTTGTTTTCAGTAGAAAATTCTAATGACTAACTAATTAGCTTAACTAACAAATGCATTTGAGTCGACTGTTGTTGCCCAGTGTCTTTAATTTTGAACTGTCATTTCTTTCACACGTGGCAATTGGCTTAACGGAAGTCGATCAGTACGCAAGCTAGGCCATGATTATAAATGGAGGCTATTTTGCCTTGATTCTTCACATTTTCCTGGTTTGATTAGGCCGAAACAGCTGCAGACTTCCATCTCAATTTTTAGTTGCCAAGTTTTTGGGATTCTGAGATGGAAAGTCGAAAATTATCCTGATAATTTTGTTGAGTTTTGGTGTACCGTATCTTTATGGCAATTATGTTTTTTTTTTATTGAGATAAACCTGGAGACAGGGATTTTGTGCAGTTTGTACGTGTCAACGAAGGAATCAGTCCAAATCCCAAAAACATCGGGTAAGGAACCTTAAATTAACAACTATTAAAACAATCCTGCATGGATTTTTCATATTTTAAAAGATTTCAGCTCAAAATTGATTTTTGCCAAGTATAACTTGGCAAAATTAGCCGTGACAATATATATATATATATATATATATATATATATATATATATATATATATATATATATATATATATATATAAATAGGAAGGACTAAGTGTTAAAATTATTTTGAAATATACATAGTGGCCCAAAAACACCAAAGTTGTCAAAATTTAAATGTAATGCCCTCTATATTATATTAGGCCAAACAAGAATGACGCTGAATTCGAATATGTCATTTACTTGATTTTACAAGGTTATCTTAAAGTAATTTCAAGGTTATTTGAACCTTAATAGCCGCCAATTCCCTGTTACATCAAAATGGTGTCAAAATCACATTTATACCTTTAACAAGAATGCAAGCCTTGGCCCGTTCTGTGCGGGGTTCCTAAAGATCCGGCCTGCTCCGCCCAGTTCCTTAATGGACCCCCCCGCTAAGTCTGGACAAGTTGATTTGGTATGTTTGTATACAAAGATATAACATCTAGCGAAATGAGTCTGTGATCTTCGAGTAGGTTTATTGTATCAATAAATTTTTAAAAGCGAATGAATCTTTAATAAAATAAAATTTTTATAAAAAAAATTGAACTTACTTGTAAAAGTGCGTTAAAAAGTGAAAAATAACAAAAATTTTTATATGAAACTGAAGTTTTTGAAGTCCAAATTATTTCTAAATGAAATAAATAACTACTAATATATACAAATTATGGTAAGAAAGCAATTACAAATAAAGTATTTTTAATCTATTCATGTAAATCACATTTCGTTAGATATTAGTTTGGCACCGACTTCAAAAATTTCAATTTCATATAATAATTTATAGTTATTTTTCACTTTTTAGTATACTTTTAGAAGTCGGTTCAATGTTTTTTACGAAAATTTAATTATAAAATTGTTGTTGACGCTAACCTATTAGCTTGGCTTAAAGATTATCATAATTGTCTTAATTACTCTGTTGATTTTAATAACAGTTTTTCAACAATATTTGAACATATCAGGTATTTGAAGGGGACCAATTAAGTATATTTATTTATTAACTATATTAATTGTTATTTTTTCGGTGCTGAATACTTTTTTACGCTCATGATTTAAAAACTAGTCTTAATCTATAACGATCTTAATCGGTCTCAAAAATATCGAAAAAATCAGCTTAAAATATAAACTAATTAGAATTAGTTCGCCTTGAAATTTTCGACTTTACTTCTGCTTTTTTAGTGTTTTGGCTGAGATTATAAGAAAAAACAATGTCACTTCATTACTACTGAGGTATAAGGGATTTGAATGACGAAAGTGAATATTGAGTTAGTAACCAAAAGAAACGATTATATTACAGGTAAAAAGCCTTCCATTTTTATATTGACTAGTAGTGAAACCTTAAAATATGTTTTAGTTGGTTATTTTCTTTGGTATATGTTTCATTTTTATATTAAAACTATATATATATATATATATATATATATATATATATATATATATATATATATATAAAGTAGTCATACTTTTTATATTATATAACTAATATTTTACCCATCGCGGCTTCGCCCGCAAAATATTTTTTTTATCGTAGAAATAAATGGATTATGGATTTTAGAAAAGGTTTCGCTCATATATTCCGGACTTAATTATGTTTAGAACAATAAAAACAATTATTCGATTGAATTCGTTGAGGGTTATATAATACCATCCCGAAAATCATGTAGTTTTACAGATTTTTTATCATTTTCATCTTTTCTAATAAAGATATCGCAAAATCGTTCTTGTTGCTAAACTATACCATATTACGAATATATGTGCGAAATTTCAAGTCAATATCTTTAACCGTTCAGGCTGTACGTTGATCGAGCTGTCAGCTAGTCAGCCAGTCAGGCATATATATATATATATATATATATATATATATATATATATATATATATATATATATATATATATATTGCGGTCTGTAGGATAAATAATTAACTCATTTTTTTCAATATTTCGACCTTCATTTCATGTCTTCTTCTGAAGTAAAAAGATAAAAACTAAAAGAGTATGAATTTGTCGAAGGAACCACACTTTTGGATACCTTTAACTCATTCCATGACAGACTTCAATTTACCATAGAATTGGAAAAAGAAAACAGTGTCCCATTTTTAGACACAAAAATAATTCGAACGTCGGGCAATTCTGAATTGGTATATGAAACCGACTGCATCCTGTAGATTTTTGAGTTATTTCTCAAATCATCCAAAAACTCTAAAAATTTAACACCGTTATCGCCATGAAAAAAAGGATTATCCATATTAGCGATGAAACTTTTATAAAAGATAATTTCAGGAAACTTTTCAACATCTTCATAAATAATGGTTATCCCAGACACATCCTCAACAAACTCATATACAACTCCAACATATATAAGGGCACAATTGAAAATTCGCCAATACAATATAAATATAAAAAGTTGCCATACTTAGACAAACTCACACAATCCATTACGTCACTGTTTAAAAGTTTTCCTGAGATAAAAATAGCAAATTACAACATAATAAAAACTGGTAACTTATTCTCTAAAGTTAAAGACAGGACACCGCTGTTAATAAACAATAATGTAATTTGTAAGATGTCTTTTTTGGGTTGCCAGGGTTGTTACCTGGGTCAAACTGGACATGGCTCAGACAGCAAGTTATCCAACACAAAAGCGATTGCCGATTGGGTGTGCTGTGGTTGAACACTATTTAAATACAAGCCATCACTTTGACTATAACAACATAAAAATTTTAGAACATCAAAACAATTACAATAGATTGGGTTATTGTCTCGCTCAAAGTGGAGGCCTGTTTGAACACCTCTTGTAGAATTTTAGATGTTTTTATTTACTTAAATGGAATTTAATTATTTGTTTATTTATTTATAACTACTGAATATATTACTTTTATTTTTTACCCGAATCAAAGTTTATTTTTGAGAATGATTTTTTTTAATGGGGTTTATTAACTTATTTACTTACAAACTATCGTTATTTTTATTAGAATCAATGTTTATTTTGTAACAGAAATACCAGTTTTCTTTACGCCCAACGGCCAGCGCAAAAAATATTTTTTTTTGTATTTCCACTATTAGATGCATTTAAAACAATAAATGTATCAAATAGTCATTAAATATTCCAAATTCCGTCGATTACGTTATAAGTTTAGACAAAAGCAATACACCCTCCCATTCGTTTCCAGCTACTGATGGTTGAATGTTCATTTTTCGTGTCGCACAGAAGTTAGAGGGCGTTATATGCCGTGTAGGCATTCCCCGACAACGTCTGTCCCGAACTAACCTGAAAGGCTTAGTGGGTCACAATTAAGAAAACGTGGCCAAAATAAACAAAATTTCTAGTTAAGAAATTTTAAAAGTTTGGCTATAGTACTGTTTCTATTAAATCTTGGTAATATGAACGGCCAGGCTCCTTCAGGAGGTAAGCACTTAATTAAAAATAGCTATTTGACAATTGAAGTATAGGTTACGACTTCTACACAATTCCGCAGAATATCCAGTTTTTCCCGAACTTGCTTAATGCCAATGAAGGTGCCGCTCGTCTATTTGACAATGGATTGTCAAGAAACAAATATGGTATGTAAAATACAAAAAAAGCATGTTATCCACATGACGAGTATCTAACTTTTACTAAATCAAAAGCCGATGATAAATTCCAAGGCTTACTGGATCACACAGTAGATCGAATTATATTACTTCAATCAGACGCCCTTGAACAAATCGATAAATTAGATTTGTAAATATTAGTTTCATTTGCAAATGGGGCTTCCATGGAACGTCAGATCAGAGCCAGTATAAAATGAAATTTACTAATCCGATTATTTCTGATACAAACTTATTCCTCACCTCTCTTGTTGTCACTGTTCAGAAACTGAACAAGTGTTTAAAGAAAAAAGAAAATTATGAACTAAACAACTTGCACCATATAAAAGAGTTCCCTTTGCCACCCCACCTTCAGTACAGTACAACTTATCTTTGACGATGATAGACGGCTAGGTGAATGCTGTGGCTGGAACGAGTTCGGTCCAACATTGTTACCTCTGCCAAACAACATCTCAGTTCAACAACATTGATACTGTGTTCCAGTAAATACGGAGTATTTCAAGCTACGACTGTTAACTCTACACGCATGTATTCGATTCTTCGAGTGCTGTATGTATTTATCGTATCAAAGTGACACACAGAAGTGGCAAGCCCGTAAGCAGAAAGACAAAGAGGTGAAAGCACAGACAAAGGCTACCATCCAATAGGTCTTTAAGGAGAGAGATTAGGACTTCTAGTTAACATGCCAAAGAAAGGGTTAGGAAGCACTAAAGATGACAACACGGCTCGACGTTTCTTCTAGAACAGTGATGAGTCAGCTATTATAACAAGAGTAAAGCGAAAACTGATCCTCTGTTTTCCCATCATTTTGTAAACTATTAGAAGCGGAGATTAGGGAATGCAGACTTCAAACAACAAGATTGTTCTTCAAAGAATAATATTGGTACAACATGCCAACAAAAATCTACAAATTACTTACTTCATTGACCAGACATCATAGCATTTGTAATATTACCGATAGCTAAACAGTCGAAAGATGAACAAAAATCAACGGAGAAGTTGAGAAGAAACTATCACCTAGACTTTGCCCGAAAATCTTCTCGAGAAAAAAATATGGAAGATCTGTTCCAAAACTTTTGGCGTCGACGGATCCTTACACTATTTTTTGACATCGTAATGATTCGGATAATAATTGGTACGTATTGGGACATGAGAAAATAGTTGTTAATAAAAAAGGCAATGATTAAAATGTTCGTTTTATCATTTTTATTACAGTCGTATTATTTATTCATTTATGTTAATCAATAAATATTATATTACTTACAAATTATTTGCATCGGTATTTGTTAAGAAGTCCTAAGCATACAGGAAAAAGTAATTTCGCATTTTTAAAGATTATCGATATCCATGTATTTATTATTATAGTATTATATTTAAAATGTACCTTGAAGTCAAGCGCAATATTTTATTCATGGAAATACAATTATTCTTTTTATTTTATTTAATCCGTGCTTTCGACCCACTGTGTTTTGACGACCCGAAACCAGCGAAAGGTCCTTGCCCGATGTTATTTTTGCTGAAAACCAGGAAGCAAGCTACAACAGTATACTTTATTTCACTTCTTCAACATGGCTTAACTGGTTGTCCGTCGCTTTTTATTACGTTCCCTTTTTTTTTAAGAGGTTCTGTTCTCGATTTTCCACACCTGTATATATATATATATATATATATATATATATATATATATATATATACATATATATATATATATATATATATATATATATATATATATATATATATATAAAATTATTTACCAGTAATAATGATAATAAAAAATATTTAATTACTTTATCCACTACTGTAAATAAACTGAATTAAGCCTATAACTTTATAGTCCTTAGTTTTACACAATATTAACTTACAAAATGTGCAACATAATTTTCTCCATTGATTCGAGGTAAGAAATGGCACACTGCGATTTGAAAGTTACTTGTTACAGTTGCAGTTTGATTTTAAGTATTATTTTAAACAAAGAAATTTGTTATAATTGTACTTACTTCACTAATTTAGCTTTTGTAATTAACCGAAAAGTTATCTGATAATGTCTTTTGTGAGTTTTTGATGATTTATGTGTATTACTTATAAGTTTTATCACCAAATAATGAATACCAAATCTTTATTACATATTGACCGCGAAAAAGTTAGGAAGGCTGTGTTTGAAAAAATAGAAAAAAGTGAGGTTGAGGTGCAAAACGATATAAAGATTTTGAAAAGCTGGTTTGCATATCAGAAGCATTTACCACAAATACCATGTAAGTATTATTCTAAGAATCCTACCGGTATCTGTAACATTAATAACTGTCATTTTTATAACGTATCACTCACAACGATATGTGAGACAATTTTACATTAAAATTATCTGAATATGTAAATAAATAAATCAAATTTTTTGTAGGTGATAATATACTGGAAATCTTTCTTATAGTAAATAAATTCAATCTAGAAAAATGCAAAAAAAAACTTGAAATGTACTTCACAATTAGAGTCGAAATTCCTGACCTCTATGTAGGCAAAAATCCTAAACTCGAGCACATGAAAGATATTGCAAACGCAGTGTAAGTAACTTAAAAAAATCATATAATTTTTCCATAAACCATTTCACTTAAACAGTTTATAGTCCCGTCAAAATAGACATTTAACTTCGCAAAAATTCTCTTAGAGCTCAGAATTGGTGTAGGTCTAAAATACACTATTATAAATAAGATATCAAAGGTCAAAAATATCGATTTTCCGGAATTTTCTCGTAAACGTGTTATCGTAAAAATAGGCCAGATTGTAAAACGTAAAGCTATAGCAACCCGCCCACAGCAGCTTGCAGCAGCTATTGTCGATTAGATTCGGCCCAATTTTCGAAGGTTCACAGCACATATGGAAGTGTATTTCTTGAATCGAAAAAATTCACAGGTAAAGCACAAGCATTAAAAAGCATCTCCTGCTAATTTGAGCCCTTAATATTCATTTGCCATGCCATTATGTGGAAACAGGTGAACAAAAAACTAAAAGGAAATAATACTTCACATATAAATTTTATTGAGACTGATAAGGGTACTCTCACAACCAGCCAAGACTTGGCGGATTATTTTGGCAAATATTTCACTACAATAGTAAAGGAAAAATTGAATAATCACTTTATAAATAATATCTCTACAGAATGTACGGTGGTTAAGTTTTCCATGACTAATTCTATGTTTGGCGAGCCGACAACACCAGAAGAAATCGTTAAAATTATTAATAATCTAAACAACACATACTCCTGTGGATCGGATGATGTGCCAGTGAGAGTTGTCAAAAAGATTGCAAAATTCATAAATGAACCTCTATGTGCTTTAATAAACCAGTCGATTGTGGATGGCGTTTTCCTGGATAGTCTAAAGCTGAGCAAAACACTGGCTGTTTTTAAGAACGGCGATAGACACTTAGCCGATAATTATAGGCCAATAAGTATTTTGAGCGTATTTTCTAAAGTCTTCGAGTGTGTAATGCATGATAGGCTAAGGAGTTATCTTTTCAAGTATAAACCGATTATTAAAAGTCAACATGGATTTCAGCCTGATAGGTCAACGGAGACGGCGGCGACAGAGTTTGGGGGGTATCTGGAGAGGGAGATGGATGGTAGGCGCCATGTCGCTGCTGTTTTCTTTGATCTCTCAAAGGCTTTTGATAGCATCAATATCAATTTTATTAGATATAAGCTTTCTAACTTGGGTATACGGATGAGTGTGCTGGATTGGATTGTTAGCTTTTTGTCTGATCGAAAACTGTTTGTTCTTTTAAATGACTGTAAGTCCAGTGAGTGTGATGTTGATATCGGTGTCGCTCAGGGTTCTGTACTGGGGCCACTAGTTTTTACTCTGTTTATAAATGATTTGCCTTCTTATATAACTCGAGGTCTGGTGGTGAACTATGCGGATGATACCTCAATAGCTCTATCAGAAGCAACTCCTGAAGAACTTGTAGCATCCATTAAACAGGTCGTTAGTGACATGTCTAGGTGGTGTGAAAAAAACAGACTCATATTAAATGTAGATAAAACTAAATGTGTATATTTTAACAGGAATAACTTGGCGATTCCAGGAATTTCATGTGCCGCATATAGCAAGTTTTTGGGTTTGACAGTAGATAGCGGTACTACGTGGGAATTGTATATCGGGGAGGTTGCTAATGAACTCAATAGGGCAGATTTTGCTCTTTTAACTTTACGACGTGACTTATCACGTACTACATTGCTGCAGGTGTACTATGCTTTGGTATACTCAGCGATGTCTTACCATGTAATTCTCTGGGGAGCTGCATCAAATACAGATAGAGTATTTTTAATACAGAAGAGAATTATTAGACTTATATTTAATTTAAAAAGGAGAGAATCATGTAGGGATATTTTTAAGAATCATAAAATACTAACTTTTGTATGTGTATATGTTTTTGAGTGTTGTCTTTACGTTAAAAGCAACATTAAACGTTTTGAAACGAGTTCGGCTTACCACCAGTATAACACCCGGAATGCAAATGTTCCACTTTACATCTCGCACAATACGACTCGCTTTGAAAGATCTGTCAATTATCACCCTATTCGTATATACAACAAACTTCCTCAAACTATCAAATCAGCCAATAACTACAATAGCTTTAAGAAAATATTTAATTGGGAAGGACTTCTATTCACTCACGGAATATTTTGAGAATTCTTAAAGTGATACGATGGTTGATTTAAATTATGTGTTCCGTTTTTGTTCCTTGTTTTATTATAGGAAACTAGCTTTTAATTTTTAAGAAGTATAGCTAATGTCGCATGCATATTGTATAATTTTGATATACAGTGCCTTCATTTCAAAACGAACCATCCTTAATAACTTTGTTAAATAGAAAAATTTAAAAAAAAGAAAAAACACGTCAATTTAGATATACAGGGGGAAGTTTAATTTCGCATTTGTTAAAAGTCTGTCAATCACCTCCTCACCTCCAGCTAACCTCACTTTGATATGTCAAATGGGAACCCCCACCTTGTGACACATCATTGTAAGCAGCATAAAATTGTCTATCCAACCGTATAAAAAAAATTAAATCGGTTGACGTACAAGCGAATAGTGTGCAAAAATGTCTTGTAATAATGCATAATATATCGGCCTCGAACTTTGGTATGTCAAATGATTACCCTATACTGTGATACATCATTTTAAAGGACGTACGATCTGCTATCCAACGATGTCAAAAAAAATTAAGTTAATAGACGTTATAGGCAATTAGGATGCAAAAATGTGTGTTAAATATAAGCAGTTTATTCAGTTTTATTCAGTTGAAGAAAATTATTTTATTAAATGTTCAAAATGTGCGCCGTTATTAGCGAGACAATAAAAAAGCCTATTTTGAAATTCCCCACGAACATTGGCAAGGGTTTCTCTGCTAATTCCTCTACATTCCCGAACAATTCGATCTTTTAAATCGTCAATATTTTCAGGTGGGGTTTTATAAACCTTGCTTTTTAAATACCCCCAAAGAAAAAAGTCTAGAGGGGTTAGGTCTGGAGACCGTGCTGGCCATTCAATTGCACCACGTCTGCCAATCCACGTCCCTGGAAAATGTTCATCAAGCCACTCTCGAATTGCCAAAGCGTAGTGCGGGGGAGCTCCATCTTGCTGGAAATGCAAATTATTTTCATTTAGTACCATAACAGCATTTTCATCCACTTGATTTTCTAAAGATTGCACAATGGCAGTGTATATTGTGTTTTCTAAAAGGTTTAAATAAATTTGCCCAGTTAAATTATCTTCCAAAAAAAATGGCCCGATGATTTCATTGCCATAAATTCCTGCCCACACGTTAATTTTTTCGGGATATTGAGTATGCCCTTCTCGGAAAAGGTGCGGATTTTCATTATCCCAGTATCTGCAGTTATGTCTGTTAACCAGTCCATTTAGAAAAAAAGTTGATTCATCACTAAAGCAGATATTCTTAGGTAAATGGGGGTCCTCGTCAATTCGTTGGCACATTAATTCGCAAAATTGAATTCTCCTATCAAAATCGTCTTCTCCGAGTTCTTGAAGAATTTGAATTTTGTAGGGAAAAAACTTATTTTGTTTTAAAACTTTATGCACAGAGCCAGCAGAAATGTTAGTTAAATCTGCGACCTTTGAGATGGATAAAGTTGGATCTATTGCAAACTGTCCTAGTACCTCGATTTGGCATGCTTCATCTACAACCCTTTTCTCAATAGATTTTTTATTACAAACGGATCCCGTTTCTTCAAACTTTCGTACCAATTCGAGTACATATTTATGGCCCACGTTTTTGTCTTGATGCCTCTCGTTAAATGCTCTGGCGGTTCTACGAGCGCACCGATCTTCAGCTCCATAGAGAAAAATTATTTCTATTCTTTCGGCTAGCGTATACACCATTTATATTCACGTTTCAACTAGGCGTCACAATGACAATTTTAACAATAATAAACAACTGGTGTTTAAAGATCTTAAAAATTTTATTTATTGCAGTGATTTTTTGTACCTATCAGGTACCGCAAAAAATATCATTGAAATAAATACACTAGATTGATTAGACTGCAATGAATTTTGCGATGAATTTTAAAACAGGCTTAGTTTTTTTCTCGCAAATATTTTAACTGTTTATTATTTTAAAAAAATATTTATTTTAAATTTAAAATAATATTTTACTCTATGATGTAGCCATTTGACATAATAAAGTTTAATGTGATAAGGTATCTATTATTACCACACATCTTTTCTTACTATTCGCTTGTACATCAACAGATTTTGTTTTTTTTATTGGCTAAATAGGAGATAGTATGCCCTTTAAAATGATGTATCACACTATAGGGTAATCATTTGACATACTAAAGTTCGAGGCCGATATATTATGCATTATTACAAGACATTTTTGCACACTGTTCGCTTGTACGTCAACCGATTTAATTTTTTTTATACGGTTGGATAGACAATTTTATGCTGCTTACAATGATGTGTCACAAGGTGGGGGTTCCCATTTGACATATCAAAGTGAGGTTAGCTGGAGGTGAGGAGGTGATTGACAGACTTTTAACAAATGCAAAATTAAACTTCCCCCTGTATATATAAATTGACGTGTTTTTTCTTTTTTTTAAATTTTTCTATTTAACAAAGTTATTAAGGATGGTTCGTTTTGAAATGAAGGCACTGTATATCTGACCATATGACGTACTTTACATCAACCTTAATTGATGTTAAAGGTGAATAAATGTTTGACTTTGTTTGCTAATAGTGACAATGACTTTAAGAATAAATTTGTTAAAGTCCTCAAAATTGAGGGTGTGTTGCTGACGTTGTATGTCATCATTTTTTATTATTTATTCTTGTAACCAGTTTTTAATTCTTTGACCTCCTCTTGCTAGTGTTATTTTACTGTATATTTTGGATATGTGATGTACCTAAGTGTAAATTTGTTTGGATATGTGGTGTGCCTAAATGTCAATGTAAATTGATTTTAAGGGTGAATAAAGTATTTCAGTATTATTTCAGTATGAATTTTTGAAAAAAAAAACGTTTTTTCATCCAAAATTAATTTTTTTTTTCGAAATCGAAATGATACATCTAAATCCAATGCACGCATTAAAAAAATTTTATCTCCATCCGGTGAAAAGTCATCGCATTTTTTTTGGTGCAAAAACTGGTTTTTGCAAAATTTCTCGGCCCACGATTGAAAAAAAAAATTTTTTAATAGATTTTCAAAATATAAAACATTACAAACAATTTCCATTAAAATTGAGCAACGTATCCTAATTAGGAAAACGGAAAATCGAGGTTGAATTTTCAACTTTGACATCGAATTTCTCGGAAAATAAAAAAACTCACATATTACGGGTTGGACATATTTTTTTAGATTGATAATACCTATATTTATATTAAATTTGAAATCGGTAGTTTGTTAATAAATGTATTTTAGAAAAAAAACCAAAACCATAAATTTTGTGGAAAAAAAATATATATCAATAACTAGTGGCGCCACCTATAACTTATATTATACGAATCGATAGGTTTCTGTTTGAAACATTTGTCGATACAACTTTTACTTTTCGAGATAAACTCAAAAAACCGAAAATCGTGACCATTTTTGGTCCGCCATTTTTTTTGCTCAGGTTTTTTAAAGTTACCGTCGAGATACATTTTATAGGATGCCGAAATGAATACATTCCAGCAAAAAAACAAAATTTTAGCTGAACGTGAATTTGCCATTCTTTTTGGTCTATTTTGACTGGACTACAAATCTTTTACTATTTTATTTAATCACCTTAATTTTAAAATTGTACATTACTCGTTTGAGAAAATTAATTAGCAATCAATATATTTTTAGCTATTGCATCCCACTACCAAAACTAACTAAAACTTTAAGTCGAATAACTGTGATGAAACTAAAGGATCAAGATCCTGAAAAATTTAATGCTCTCAACTATTTCGCTCACACCTACAATGTCATAGAAATAAGAGTGAGAGAAGACATGGTGCTCAGTGATACCCTCGTCTACGATATGGAGGGTCTCAAGCTCGGACATCTTCTGAAATTAAGTCCTGGGACCCTTAAGAAATCTGCGGCAGTATTTGAGGTAACAATTATTATTTTAGCCGCTCAGGAGGACGTTTATTTTTCGTTAATTTCACAATAATTTTCTATTTTAGAAAGTTTTTTCTAGTAGAGTTGAAGGTATTCATTATATAAACTTGCCAAGTTCTATGCAAATACTGATTAACTTAGCGAAGACTATGTTGAAGGAGAAAATCCGTAAGAGAGTAAGTTTTATTAGTTATATTGTTCAAAAATAAATATAATACTTTTTATTCTGTTCTCATTCTTTTAGGTGCATGTTCACCAAGATCTCGAAAGTCTATATAAGCATTTATCCAAAGACGTATTACCACAAGACTATGGGGGAGAGATACAATCTTTATCCGAATTACATGGTATATAAACTTAAAATCTTTGTCCTAGAATTAAAGTAAAGACTTAAATTGATAATAAAATTTTTATAAGAAAATTGAACCGATTTTTAAAAAGATTTTAGAAACTAAACGTAACAATATCAATTTTTATATGAAATTGAAATTTTTGAAGCCGGTGCCAAATTAATACCTGACAAAATGTCTTCCTTCTTCTTCTTCTTATGTTAAGAAAGCGTCTTGTTTTTTCAAAGATATAGCGTAAGTTGTCACTTCGATGTCCAGCTTTCATACCAGGATATAGAAGGTCTTTCGGGAGTTCCGCAAATGTTCGGTTTCTCCTATTTTGGAAGTTTTGCAAGTTGATTATCAGTCATTCTATCTACGTGGTCTCACCATGCTTTTATTCTTGCTCTAGACCATCTTACCACGTCTTGAGTATCACATAGGAACCTGACATCGCTATGTCTCATTCTGTCTCTAAGCGCTATAATGGTTCTTAGTGTCTTCATCTCTATTGATCTTAGCAGTTGTTTAGTAGCAGCTGTTTCTGCTCATATTTCTGTGGCGTAGGTCTTATACAGGTATTGTAGATTCGCATTTTACTTTCTATAGTCATATATTTATTCCTCTATATAACGTCCCTGAGAAATCCTGGTACCCTAGCTACTGTTATTGCTTGCTTTTGTACTTCTTGTTTTAGGTTTCTATTACTTGTAATATTAACGTCTAGATATTTGAATGTAATGACCCATTTTACGCTTTTATTATAGATGGTAACTTAAATCTTCTAGGTTCTCTTGATATTATCAGAGACTGGGGTTCTTGAACAGAGATAATCATATTTGCTATTACTGTATAGATTCGAAACAATCTATATAGTAACTTCTGTAAATTTTCCTCATCTTCAGATATTATCACCGCATTACCATCATAGCCAATTATTTTAAATTCTTTCTGGCCCATTTTATATCCTCTACTCTCCGTTTTTACCTCTGTGATGATTTTGATCCATAAGGACATTAAAAGAATTGAGGTATTTTATGGAAATCTTATTGTTTGCTCTTATGAAAGTGTTGTTTCCGATGTTCATGTTTCAAACAATTTCGATTTTTTCGAGGTTAAATTTTTTTCTTTAATAATTGCAGGACATCGTTAAATCTTACCGTATCAAAGGCTCGCGTCAATGGTGAAAGGATCAATGAAGCACATAAAGGCAGCTTTATTATACTCAATATCCTTTTTAGCTATTTGCCTTAAAATAAATATCGCGTCTATGGTGGAACTGTTTTATTGGAACCCCTGCTGTTCGTCACTGATGCTACTATGTGAAACTTCTTCTGTAAACACCTTGGAAACTGTGCTTAATAAACTGATTTCTCCATAATTTTGTGGGTTCATTTTTTCCCCTTTTTTGAAAACAGAGATACTTACACTTTCTTTATACTATTCTGGCAGCTTTGTCCTATCATATATCTTGTTAAAAAAGTCTGGGGCTTTTCGACTTTCCAGCTTGGCCATTGCTAGTTCAATTTTCTTTTTTGGTAATATTGGTTTTCGTAACTCTTTATCTTCAGTGTAATCGGTTTCGTTTTTCAGTCCTATAATCTCATCTGTGTGTGTGTGTGTGTGTGTGTGTGTGTGTGTGTGTGTGTGTGTGTGTGTGTGTGTGTGTGTGTGTGTGTGTGTGTGTGTGTGTGTGTGTGTGTGTGTGTGTGTGTGTGTGTGTGTGTGTGTGTGTGTGTGTGTGTGTGTGTGTGTGTGTGTGTGTGTGTGTGTGTGTGTGTGTGTGTGTGTGTGTGTGTGTGTGTGTGTGTGTGTGTGTGTGTGTGTGTGTGTGTGTGTGTGTGTGTGTGTGTGTGTGTGTGTGTGTGTGTGTGTGTGTGTGTGTGTGTGTGTGTGTGTGTGTGTGTGTGTGTGTGTGTGTGTGTGTGTGTGTGTGTGTGTGTGTGTGTGTGTGTGTGTGTGTGTGTGTGTGTGTGTGTGTGTGTGTGTGTGTGTGTGTGTGTGTGTGTGTGTGTGTGTGTGTGTGTGTGTGTGTGTGTGTGTGTGTGTGTGTGTGTGTGTGTGTGTGTGTGTGTGTGTGTGTGTGTGTGTGTGTGTGTGTGTGTGTGTGTGTGTGTGTGTGTGTGTGTGTGTGTGTGTGTGTGTGTGTGTGTGTGTGTGTGTGTGTGTGTGTGTGTGTGTGTGTGTGTGTGTGTGTGTGTGTGTGTGTGTGTGTGTGTGTGTGTGTGTGTGTGTGTGTGTGTGTGTGTGTGTGTGTGTGTGTGTGTGTGTGTGTGTGTGTGTGTGTGTGTGTGTGTGTGTGTGTGTGTGTGTGTGTGTGTGTGTGTGTGTGTGTGTGTGTGTGTGTGTGTGTGTGTGTGTGTGTGTGTGTGTGTGTGTGTGTGTGTGTGTGTGTGTGTGTGTGTGTGTGTGTGTGTGTGTGTGTGTGTGTGTGTGTGTGTGTGTGTGTGTGTGTGTGTGTGTGTGTGTGTGTGTGTGTGTGTGTGTGTGTGTGTGTGTGTGTGTGTGTGTGTGTGTGTGTGTGTGTGTGTGTGTGTGTGTGTGTGTGTGTGTGTGTGTGTGTGTGTGTGTGTGTGTGTGTGTGTGTGTGTGTGTGTGTGTGTGTGTGTGTGTGTGTGTGTGTGTGTGTGTGTGTGTGTGTGTGTGTGTGTGTGTGTGTGTGTGTGTGTGTGTGTGTGTGTGTGTGTGTGTGTGTGTGTGTGTGTGTGTGTGTGTGTGTGTGTGTGTGTGTGTGTGTGTGTGTGTGTGTGTGTGTGTGTGTGTGTGTGTGTGTGTGTGTGTGTGTGTGTGTGTGTGTGTGTGTGTGTGTGTGTGTGTGTGTGTGTGTGTGTGTGTGTGTGTGTGTGTGTGTGTGTGTGTGTGTGTGTGTGTGTGTGTGTGTGTGTGTGTGTGTGTGTGTGTGTGTGTGTGTGTGTGTGTGTGTGTGTGTGTGTGTGTGTGTGTGTGTGTGTGTGTGTGTGTGTGTGTGTGTGTGTGTGTGTGTGTGTGTGTGTGTGTGTGTGTGTGTGTGTGTGTGTGTGTGTGTGTGTG